>BMAO01032618.1:0-14456 GCA_019973975.1 Trichonephila clavata | reverse complement strand
AGATCATCTTTGAAAGATGAAGGTTGTTAAAGTAGGTCTTTGATCAACTCAGTTGGCATTGATTAACTGTCAGGGAACGAGAGAGGCCTTGAAAAGGAATTAAAAACTTAAATTGGTTTAAAAAATAGTTAATGTTTCCTCGTAAATTGTTGAACTTTCTAATAACTATTTTTCCCTTTGACCCTTAATTTACTTATAAAAAAAGGAAAAAGGAAAGAAAAATAGATAATACTAGAAACAGTTTTTGTTTGTTTTTGAATTAAAAAAAGTATAAAAATGAAATTATATTCAGCAGTGTAATTGATTGTGGTAAACTCGTAAAAAGTTTACAAGTTGACGATTCCGAAAATGTTACCACGGTACGAATGGAATTTCGCTAGATGTTCACTAGTTTTTATTAAAACTTTCAACACCAATTTTAACGCACTCAAAACTTTTCTTATTTTTAGAGAGTAAGCTTCTGAAGATTTAAATTATTAAAACTAGAAGTTTAACCATGTTTTCTAAACATGGTTAAACTTCAAAACGGTCCATGTTCACTAAAACAGACCATTTTTGAAGTTTATCTCTCAGTATTATAAATGAGTTTTATAAAAAGAAAAAAATATTTCTAATGTGTCAATCATTCTATAAAAAATATGATTTAAACAAATTACAAAAAAAAAAAAAAAAAAAAAAAAAAATGTGTGAGTGTGTGTGAAGCACATTTCAGAATTTTTTAAATTAATCTAAATAGTATAATAGTTAGTAATTGTATAAATGCAATAGTTTTAGAAATTTATAAGTATTACAATTTTTTCTACTTATAAAGCTATGTAAAAGGTCCCAATCAGTTTTTCAAGCAATTTTTTCTACATCACGTACGAGCAGCATGGTACGTGACAAAAGGTCTTTGTTTCTTTATTACTCATTGCTCTAATGTCAGTGCTCCTTTCCCCCTTTATATTGATAGAGCTCCTCTTATTTTTCATTGGACCTGAATTAATAGATGAATAACCTAAATAGAGTACAAATTTGTCGATCACATCCCAGTTTATAGCATTAGTTTCGAAAAATATAAATTGGATTTTTTTTTATATTTAAAAAACTACATCATTTACTAAAAGTTAATGTTTACATCATCCTCTTTATTCAAATTTTATTATCTTTTTTAAAAGGGGAATTGTTCGTTAATTTTTCATGTTTATTTTTTGTTCCCTTGTTTGGAGTCATTCAAGTAAAGAAATTGCAATTAAAGCTAATAAATTATTTGTTTTACTTTTATTTTAAAAAAAAAACTAATCAAAATATTACTTTGGGTTGCTTATTGTCGATATATATGCTTCAATTCAAATTAATGCTTGTTAATTGAATTAACACCTCATTTGAAATACATAAAAAGGGGTGGATCTCGTAATATTGAATTAAAGCTACAGAATAATAGATTAATATCAAAATGATTATGATCAGTTTTAATAATATTTATAGCTTTGGCAAAGTTAATCATTATGCACCGATGAATAAAATTTCTTTTATAAAAATTTTCGAGAGTATAGATTATAAACCTTATATATACAAGATAGGTTCGAAAAATATGATAAATATATGTTGGCATAGATATTTCTAACGTTAAAAAAATTTCCTCTTTTTCATTAAAGTAAAAATTTTTTATTGAATAACCACAAAAAAAAGAAAAAAACCTATTTTTTTTAGAAAAATTTAAGCTTTTAAATATTGTTTAACATATATTAAAATCAAGAACTGTGTCTAAAGTCCCAAGTTCTTCAATGTGTTTCTCTTGCTCATGTATTTCTATGAGCTCGTCAGCCCCTGATTTTTGGAATCCAGCAGTTCTTTAATGTCATTACTGTCTACTTCTAAATTTATTTGCCTGGCAAGATCGAGAATTTCTCCAATCATTTTACCAATTAAGCTTTAGCATTAATTCAATCTGAGTTTCAAAGATGGAAAAATAGGGGGGGGGGGACGCAGCGCTAAAAAAAAAGACCAATCAACGCAACTTGAAAACTCGCCTAAATCCGGATTCGCGTAAGTCGAGGCATTACTGCTTAGGTAAAAATATGTTTTTCAAAAAATACATGGAAATTTTGTAGAGAAAGAAGTATTATGATGAGTTACGTGAGACAATTTTTATTAATGATAAATTTATGCAAAGCTTATAAAAAGATACATTTCCTATGCATAATATTTCACTAGAAATAATTACTTGGATTTTTTAAAGATTTCAATAAAAATATTTATAAGGTCACAGCTGTAATAACTACCGAAAGACAAAATTAGAAACTTTTATGAATTTTTCTTATTTTTTCAACATATTATACATTTTCCAACATATACATTTACTGAATCTACTTTAGAAATCAGATAATGCAATGCTTTTAAGTTTTATGAGACCACTTAGACCATGAAATGTAACCTTGCATCTGAGTCTTCCATATGCAAAATTTATCTCTTATTTCGTACCATACACCTTTATTCATTTTTTATTCATCAAATCTATTCTATCCAATAAAAATTTAGTAAGCCTTGAACATCTATTTTGATGCTGATCCTAGTTCTATGTTCACAATACAGCTGTACAGCGACTGGCATGCTATTAGCGTTTTTTTCTGGATGGTACTTTAATCGTCTATGAATCAATTCAAACTTTTTTAAAAAAAATATATTACTAAGCATTGTTTTAAAAAATAACATAAATATTTTGAGTGAACTGATTGATTTTTTTTAAATATAGCTTTCGAGCTTAAAAAATATATTCGACCCCTGTAGGTCGACTTTAAAACCGTTAATCTATCCAATCGCACGCGATGTAAATATTAAGATATCGTTACAAAAAATATCACGTAATTATCCCTAAGATTATGTAACCTTGCGTTTCGGGAAGCCGAACAGATCGAGAAAAAAATAAATAATAGTTTACAGTTATAAAAAAAACTGCTAGTTTTCAACTGACCAAAAAGCCTCCAGGGATGCATAAAAGCCGTATCGACCATTTTACGATCACACGGTCTTTTTTACGACAGCATCAATAATAAAAACGCTAGTGGGAAAAATTAATTTCATTGCGGAAGGGCGATGCTTGAAGCTCTGAAGAAAAGTGCTGCCAACTGTTTTTTTTATAAACCTCATCCTTTATCTTTTATTTTTTCATTCCAAAACGGCAGATGAGTCCGTGTTCTTAAAATTGGGTCCTTGGGAGGGATGTTCCCAGACGATGTTAGGGTCAGGTCGGAGGTCCGAACTCGCCAGAACCAGATTCTACTCTCCCTTTTATGCTAATTCGCGGAAGATAGATGCAATCGACAGATAGCATGGCCTTATTTCTGGTATCTGGTGAAGCTACTTGTGCGTTTCCTTTTTGCCGGAGTGAAGAAAGTCATTCATAAAAAAAATGGAAAAGGTCACCGGGGGGATATGGAAAACTGTTTATTACTGTTGTGGTAATCAAAGGGAAACTAGGCTTCAGTCCTAATCAAACGCCAACCTCTTCTGGTTGCACTTCTGTTGAGAATTAATTAATTAGAAAATTAAGAAACGTATTTACACCTTCAGTTGAGGAAGTTTTCACGCTGTTGGAACTATCAATTTTTGTCAGCGTTGTATTTGATGACTTTGTGTCCGTATGAATATGTTAGCTGGAATTTGGTCGTACAAAGTGGAAAGCTCGTGGGAAAATACACTGGTGTGAAATAAATTTTTTTTTTTGAATATAAATATTTATATATAAAAACATTGTTGTAATTCTATATTAATTGAGTTAACCTTATATTTAATTTTATAGCTAATTTATATTTTTAGAGCTTTTGAAAAGAATTTAAAAAGGATCTGGTTTTGGATTCATTTAAGATAATCCGGGATTGAAAATTTTAAATTTTAAACCTTGCCCGTGTTGTGTGTACAAGGTATCGATATGCAAAGGAATTAATATGTAGAGTTTGTATGTATCAGTAGTCTTCAAACTTTTTCGGCTCACGAAACCCTTAGGGATTTTTAAGGAGCTCTATTTCACACACACCTTAGAAGAATATATCTTCAAATAATATTTGAGTTGATCAACTATTAAGTAGATCAACATGTTATAGATACCTTATATAAGGGCAATTAAAAAAATTAATATAATTTATTCACATACATTAATAATATTAATTTGTTATACAAATGTTACATACCCATGTATTATATTTAGTAACTGGGATATGCACTTGCATTTCTTTTTTTCCAGAAACTGTCGAAATCTGGATCTATCTCATGGAGCCCCAATGTTCCGTGGAAGCCAATTTGAAGACCATTGATATACAAGTTTTTTCATAATTTATTGCTTCTTCTTGAAACATATTTTGTTGTAAAAATAAGATTTACTAATAAATTTACGTAATATCCTTTTACAAATACAAAATTCTTTCATTTCATTGAATTTCTTTTGTTCGAGGAAACTATGAATGCATTTTTGATTTTAGATAATACAAATTGAATTGTAATGAATTTTTAAAACATTAATTCTTTAACATACAATATAGAGAATATTATTTTAATGTCAGGATTAATTTGCTTTTTTACAAATATTTTAATTTTAAATATGAATATATTTCATAATAATACATGTGTGTTTTTTATTGATTTGAGTGGAATGTGGACCTATAAAATGTTCAGCTTATTTGTAAACCTGTTGAATGAAATTTTCTACCAGAAAAAGGAACCTCTCTCCTATTTTTTAATATTGCAATTAATAAAGTAGGAGATATTAAGTTTTAAAATGTAAGCAAACAATACAAATAAAATATGCTTGTAACTGCAAAAACCATTAAAACATTACTTGCGCAAAAAATGCAGCTATGTAAAATACTAATTAATAAAGACATTAATATATTTTGAAATTTATGTCACTGAAAACAGGCAATACTCATGGAATCACTAATTGTTTTATTAATCAAAGGTCATTTAAACAATGCTGTTTGATTTACTTTTCCATTCTTTTCCATCGTTTTAAGCTTTTAATGGATTTCAAGCACCATTTGATTTTCATAAAATATTTTAATTTATAGAGACTGATCAAATTAAGTGCACGTTGTTATTTTTTCATTAAAGTTACTAAACAAGTTTTTAAATATTTTTTTTTGTACATATTTTTGAATGAAATTAAAAACTTAATTGCTTTTACTGATGCTGCCTTGTTGTAAAAAGCTTAAGTAACGTTCATTTACATATTAGAAAGGATTATTTCAGACGGAAAAACTTGATTTCAATTAGAATAAATATGTTTATTGTTTAAATAACTTTTTTTCAAAAGGAAGACGAATGTATTAAGTTAATATAACTTATGTTTATTTACTAGAAATGTTTTAAAATTGATTTAAATTTGAGATTCAGTCTTTCGAAAGGTGACCTCTTTTGATTTTTTAATTTGTAGTTAAATTATTTTTGTTGACCTAGGAAACAAAAGGGTATATATAAAATATGTTATTAAAAAGAATTACTTGACAAATTCGATTAAAAGAATTCTCTACAGACTTAAGAAAAATGTTTTAGAATTATTTTTATTTCTATTTATAGCTTTTTGCTTATTATAGTAGAAGTGATTCACAATAAGTTTTGCAATACATAAAAAAAGTATGTATTTCGCAACGGAGACCGAAGAGACTTTCCGATTTCTTTTCAAAGTGTGTAAAAATTACTTATAAATAAGTTGAAACAGATTACTTATTTATAAGTAATTTTATACTTAAAGTATCTATTTGTGATATAAATTAGAATGGTCATTAATATGAATAAAATTTCCATTCATGGCTTTGTTTCTTGAGATTGATTACGTACATCTGTTCATGTTATAACAGTATTCGTCAAAATTTTCTTCTGATATTTTGAAAGTTTTCCAAAAATTTAGAAATTGCTTTTGTACTTAGGACTAATTATTCAGAGTTTTGTAACAAATATATAATGCAGAAATAAGTATTAAATGGAACATATCGTAAAATGATTACAGGACTCTTTTAGAATTTTCATCATGCCACATATAATTCTAAAAATATTTATTCAAAATAATTAATACTAATATTCATTCAAACACAATAAAATTATATTTCCCTGATATTTAATTATATAGAAAACAAATTCAGTTTATTAATTTATTTGAACAGTATATATAATAGATACCTTAAATATTATCAGTATAAAAAAAACTCCCCATATTTCATCTAAATTAAGTAACTAATTGAACAACAAATTTTAAACAGATAGTTTTAAATAAGTTTTTAACAAAAGGTTTTTTTTTTTAAAAATTCAAACATTTCATAAGTAATTTTTATCAAACATCAAAATTATCGTCCATAACATAACGCTTTATGCAGATAAGAATAACACATAAGTAGTCGTTTGTGTCAACGTATTTCTGCCAATTATCAAAATATTTTACTTAATAGTTTAATATTAGTACGTCTGAAATAATTAATGAAACACACACATTTTCAACTCAATTTTTTTTATCTTAAAATTTTTTGAATTAAATTTTAAAAATGTTATTGGATAAAAAATGTTATAGAGAGTTTCTCAAAATCGTTTTTTAATCTAAGAGCTAAAAAATAAACTTTTTCGTACAGTGTTTCCTATATTATACAGAATACCTTTCTGTACAATTTTTTTATCATACGTTCAACCGAAAGCATACATATATACGATCATTAACAAAATATTAAATATCACTATAATTCGAACTTAATGCTATAAAATAGGTAAGACAATTGTGTCAGTACAAGACAAAGTTAAATAGCTCCAATAGTACATTAACAAACTTAGGTTTACAAAACTGAAATTCCAAAGTTGCAGAGCATTTTATAAAATTTGATCTTATTCATTTTATATCACTACATTTATTAAGTAAATACGAATTGCCTTGTAAATAGTTAAAAATGATGTTCCAATAAATTTAAATAATGTTCAAGTTAAAAGCATCTATTTATCCAAAATATTACTATTTAATATATGATCTATAATACGAGTACGTAGAATTGCCTCTAGGTATCTATAGTATATCAGTTATTGTTAGTTTTAATGAGGTTTAATTAGGATAAAAAACCAATCCTTGCTAAAAATTCATTTTTATTAAATATATAAAATTTAACAACGATCCACTGCCTGTTATCATCTTGAATTTGTATGGAATGCGGATTCATATTTTGAGGCTTCTTATGCGTTTTTCCTTATATTTATTGGAGGAATTTTAGTTATTTATTTCTGATAAGTTTTCATGATTGTTTGTAAAATTCCTTGAGATTTGCATTTTTATTCAAAATGTCCATCTATCTATCTATAGTAGGAACAATTAGAGAAAAAAAGATAAGTCCCAAGAAGCTTCTTTAACCCTTACAAATTATGTAACTGCATTAAAATTTGAATTAAATTCAATTTAAAAATTATTTTATGTATCATAATAATGGCAAAAGGCAGGTACAATCTACAAAAACTAAAAAAAAAGCTATTTTTAAATTTAAATTTTTGATAGCAATAATAAAAATTATTTTGGTAGTAGTAGTGGTAGCAGAGTATTGCGAAAAGTTAAAATAAAGGTGTGAGCGTTATACTAACGTCGCACTATAAAGTGACCCAAGGGCTATTGGCGACAAACCACGCAATTGTGAGCCTCGGTCAAGTGACGACACCCGACTTGACCCTCCCCCCTCCTCTTTACACTGCCATGCCACGCCCCCAGTAGAACCTTCAGCTCGACAGATTTAATAAACATTAAACCCTCTACACAGTGGATTATCAGTGTAACCAACACTCGAGTACGTGACACACTGGCCACTAGTTTGACCTATTTACTAGGCTACCACTCCACTTAATTTTTTTCCAATGGGGCTGCTTTTTAGCAACTTAGCCTTTGCAGACAGGGTAAGTCTCCAAACGTAAGTGCCATTTCTTGGTGGCACCATCTAGTGGTAGCCTTGTTTCCAAACTTAGACGCTTGAATTAATGCCACCTGAATTAATGGATAGATCTGAAAAAATATTTAAATCCGTAAGTCATTCATCAGCTAACTCCATTTTGATTCTTTATCATATATATAACACGCAGGTTTCTTAAGAAAACTATTACCAATATTTAATTTACCTATTATATTGCTATCAGGATATTCAAGCGTATATAAAGGAAATTATTTCTCGAACATTACCTGGCTCTAATTAAATAAACTTTCATTTCACGTCTGCATGAGGTTAGATACCTTATAAGCACCTAAGATGTGCATGCTTCTGGTAATTATATACCTCTACGACCCACTGAACTTTTGCAATTAAGGTGCCCTTACATTATATGTTGTTCTATGTTTTCTTAAAAACAACAAACACATATCTTGTCAAGTATTTACTATTTGTTTTGATCGTAAAATCCATAACAAATGATGCTTCAAATCAAACTGCAGCATATTATTTTATTACATTTCTGCAAACATTCTTCGAGGCGAAAGTCTTAAAAAAAAGATGATTGACTATCAAGGCTCATCCTTGATTGAGAAAACTCGTTTTTGTTTCCTTGTTTATTTTCAATAACCGAGTTTCGTAATAATCTACCGGTATTACACTTTGATGTTGACTAAAGACGGTGTCAAATGCGACACGTTTCGATTGGTTTTAATATTGGAACGTTTCAAATTTGTTTTCGCAGATTTGAAGTTTAAGGGTTTCAGAACTTTCTGTTTGTTCTTGATTCCCTTGAACTTTAATGTCAGTGGGAATATGATGCTAATTATTATTTTAAGTCATTACTTTTTTGTCATGTATTTTCTTAATTACAGAAAATTCTCTGTTAATAATAACATGTTAAACATGCGCTTTACACCAAAGTATTTTTTAAATGTGAAATAAAACTTTTCATTAGATGTGTAACATTTTGAAATTATTTTTAAAGCCCTTAAATGATTATTTGTTTAATAATTATTTTAGTTTTTAGATCTTACAAATCTTAGTTATGAAAAAATATATTTAAAAGATATTCCTTCATGCTAAAAACCGTTGATTATTTGGAAAGAAGCAGTTTTGCTACATTTTATGATTATTCTTTGAAAGTTCTTGCATTTTTGAAATCTTCACTCCTATGCAGTAAGCCTTATCTTATTCTGGAAATAATAAAAGTCATTTCAATCGGAAACTAAATTTCATAAAAGTCAGAGGAATTACAAGAATTTTTGCTTTTTATGTATGGAAAATCATTTTTGTGCAGTAAATCGTATTCAGGTTAACGTCAAATAAATATGTATTGTTTTGATTTTGATACATACCTTACTATGTATCTTCTATGAAAATCTCATAGTCTCGATAATATCTTTGAATACTTTTAAATGTCATTTTCAGAGAAATTTTTTTTTAAAAAAAGATTCCCTGTACATAGGAAAAATTAATGGCATAATTTTTACTCGAAAACTAAAACTTGAAGAAAACCAGTTACTAAATCGTTACAAAATTCAGAACATCATTGAGCTTTCTCTGCAGGTGCATAACAAAATAGAGATGCTTAAAAAGACAGAGTTAAAACCAATTCAATATACTTATAAAAAAGTGACTGAAAATGTTGAAATTATTTTAATGAAAATCCCCATTTCTATATAGGCTTTGAGTTCTATATGCAGTAAAAAATTCAAGTGATTCTGTCACTGAGAGATTGATGCAATCCATAAATTTAAAGGAAAATTTTGGGATTAAACTTTTTTTATTTGATTTTCAGTAAGATACATCACCATTTGATTTTCAGGATGTAGCGTGTTAAAAATTTATGAAAACTAAGGAAAGAAAAAAATACTGAGCTGATAATATAAAATATCTGAGGCTGAATTAATAAATTTAGTTAATAATACATGAAAATAAATGAACATTTAAATGAAATTAGTTGCTAAAAATGTAAAATATATTTTAGTTTCCTTGTTCTGAAATATTTTACTATTAATTAAAATTAAAAAAACCTTCAAAGGAGTTCTGTTTTTTTTTTCAATAAATAATTCTTCTAGTTCAGGGGAATTTGACGAATTATCTTTTTATATTTGTTTTAATAGTTATACAATAAAGAAAAAGTAAGCATTTCAATATTTTTACAACAAAATATTTGAATAGATGTTAATTTTTTTTTGTTAATCTATTGAAGTGACATTAAAAAACATTCATTAATTTTTTGAAATTATCCTGAGATATGTAAGGACTATATATCAGATAATTGAAAGAATGTCCTCAAATTGTACTTCTATGGTTGTAAAAACATTATTTATTCTAGTCTAAAAATATTTTAATTATGATTATCAACGAGCCTCTCTCTTTCTAAATCCCAAAAAATTATACTTTATTAAAAATAAATCAAAAGTACAATATGTGTTTTTCCTCTTTTTCTTTTCTCCCTTTTTTCATAAAAACCCTTTTCAAACGGCACATTTCACAATTTTATTTTTTAAGAGATAACTGGATTTTTCTCATAATGAACTTTGTGGATAATAAAACATTGTCTAACGCAATTTTGAAATTGAAAATTCAACAAAGACAATTGTCTGGGCATTCTTCTAAGTAAAAGTCGCTCTATCTGCGAAAGTACATTGACACACAATAACGTGATGTCACTTTAGACAATGCGTGAGAAACTCTCTTTTGATTCGAAAGTAATACCCATTAAGCCATCACTATGAACTTGACCTCAATTGATGCACATTATGATTTTGAACTACCACCGCACTTTAAAGAACTATTTCCTCTATAATACTAAGCTACTTAAGCCCAAAGATTCTTTTCCCACATGCATGACCTCAAAATCCACCCTTTCTGTTGCTAGGCAGCGGATTACGCTATGGTAATACTAGACGCCCTTACTACTAGAAAGAATACTGGAAACTTGAAGTTTACTTTGATGATTGCTCAGAACAACTATTTTTTGGTCAAACAATGGTACTTTTCAGATATGGGTGTTTTACTGTTTGTGAGTGTGCGGTATGTTCTTCATCTTCTTCCTTGACCCTTTTGTAAGCACTATAATTATCAATAGTAACTTACAAAGAGAGTTAAAATAATGAAGATTAGATTTGTAAGTTTCTTTGGAAAAAGCGGGAATGGATGATTATTTTCATCTGAGTTTAAATGAAAAAATATCTTTGCTTCATTAAAAGCTTGAAGTGTTTCTGGTGTGTATGTGGTTGTTAAATATTCAAAGGCGTTTGGCGACATAGTTGCAATATGTACTTTTTAAATGATACATTTCTTAGGAAGTCTGAATTTGCATAGTTCATGAAATGCCTTGTTATTTCTCAGAAAAGGCTTTGTTTGTAATTATTGTTGCATCGCTCACAAACACCCTTTTGAAAAGAATACTTTACTGAAACTGAAACATACCGCTTTAATTTCCGATTCTTATCCAAAAAATTGAAGAATTAATGAGTTTAGCATTAAAAACTGCGAAATAAATAATGTACTGAAACTGGAAAAATTCATTATTTATAAAGTACCATTATCATGTTTTTATTTGTTCATTGTATTTGATTTCATTTTTAGGAACAGATAGCCTCGTGTTAAATGAGCTGAATTCCTGATGTCACATGATAAACTAAATCTCGTGCCTTCTCCATTGAATGCAAAATAATATTATTCTTGCGCTTGTTCTACTTGTAAAGGAGGTGGAGAAAGATCAGCATTTTTTTGCCCATCGTAGTCATGAAAATTCAAAGATTCCTTGAGCTGTATTATTATATTTATGTGAGCTTTAGGTATTGATCTTTGCTTTTTTATTCTAAAACAGTAATAAAAAATAGAAAGTCATATAAAAAGTCATCAAATTGGCAAATTCGTTGAGTTTTGTTATTTTAAGCGCTTTCTCTAACTTTCATTTAAAAAAACCTATTAAGCACTTTAAGCACCACTATATTTTTTGTCTCTCAAATACTGCAACAATAAGGCTTTTAAACTGACATTCATTGTTTTGGTGCATCGAACGCGTTGATGTGATACAAAACAAAATAGCTTGTCTGCGAATTGGTTAGACTGATGGGCTGGCAAGAAAAAGGGTGATATGGACTTTGTTGACTATGATCTTCCAGATTTTCCACGATGTACATTGAAAGAGCTACTATATTTTACTCTTAGGATATACCAGTTTAAGCAAAGCCCTTGTATACTCACGAAAACCTTAATCAATCGGCTTACTCTACTAAATGAGAAGATTCCTCAGTTGTTCGACTCCAGTTGAGATCGTGACACATAAGTTCAAAAGTATATAACATATGATAAGCAGGTTTAGTCATAATCCTAACATTGAATGTTCATCAAGTTGGTGCTAGAGTTGTGGCTTATCACATGTTGCATCTGTACTTTGGTACTTGGCATACTGGTGCAAATCACACTCAGACAAAACCACCACGTCTGGATATACTATACACTTCAAGACGCTGCTACTGGATGTTCATGACGATTCAGCCAGTGAAAGCGAGAAGGAAATACAATCGAAGACATTTGTTACAAATAGTTTAACATTGTTATTTTTTCCTGTTTTATCTACTTATAAAGATTTTTTTTGAAAAAAACCTACATTTTCATTTTGTGCATTTTTTTTCACATGAGCTTATTTTTGTCTGACAAATAGTACTTCTTAAAAGAAAGTTTTGCAAAAAGCAAAAATTGCAACAGCGAAGCACACGATTGATGCTAGAAATACGAGACTATTTTTGTCATGCGACTATTAAGTCACAAGAATTCATGAACTGATTAGCTGTAAACACGTGATTGACAGTTATCACGTGACTACATATCACTAAATTAGTATCCATTAAAGTGTTCCCATTATCTCACAAATCAATTTCTTTTGATATTTAACTCGTTATTGATTAGAGATGTAGTTTATATTCTTATTTCTCTTTAAAATGAACACTTAAATGAGACTGAATAAATTTTTGTGAATAATATTTTTAAAGATTTTGCAGAAAAGATTTTATTCAATTCATTGATTGAAACCGTTAGACGTGATTCAATGCTAGATTAGTGAGTAAATATTAACAATTGGAAAAATAAATTGAACTTGAAGTGTAGTCTAAGTTGCACATAAATAATTTCCAAAAAAAGAATCACTGCTATTTTTTAAAATTTAATTTCATTTTTATACTTCTGAAAATAAGAAACATAAATAATCTCACAATATGTATTTGATTATTGGAAAAATCTGATTTTTTTGACTATTTAGAAATTTATATTTTATCTTATGCATTGACAGAAAGTGTTTGAGATACCGAGGTTTAGGAAAAATTATTCCTAAGATTCAGAAGAAAGTTAGACAGCAAAGCAGTCAAAAATATGTGATTGCACATAATTTTACGATTAAATTTGACTTTTACTACCTTTGAAACAAAAATAAAAATATTTTCTTTGAACTTCTTAAAAAAGGATGCTTTCTCGAAAATTCGAACAAATTGAAAAAAAAGAACTTCTATTTTCCATTTTTCAGTTCTGTCTTCTGTATCATCAATCATAATTTGAATTTTTGAATGAAAAAGGAAGCACTCGTCAAAAGAAAATAGAATTTACGTCGATTGACAAAGTAGTTGAACAAGACAGTAGAAGCAAAAGAGCTCTAAAAGAAACCGCAGAAAAGTTTATCAAAAAGAATTATATGCAAATAAAATTAAAATGACAGTTTAGACATAAACAAGATGTAAATCTTCGAGTGAAGATATAAAGGAAAGAAAGCAAATTTCCATACCTTTGTTGTGTAAATCATGTAAAAAAGCAATTTGAAAGAATAGTGATTTTGCTATTACCTAGTTGAATCACAGGCTTAAACGGCAACATCTTGTGCTTACATTTTCTGTTACGTAGAGTAATACGAAATAATTAAAAATAGTAGCTAGAGAGTATTAATTTCTCGTTTATATGTGTAGAATTTTAATTAAAGTACTGCGTAAATTTACCTTTTTATCTTAATAGACAAAAATTTGCTCATTTAGAATTTCCTTCAGTTGTTATTTAGCCAAATTAATTTCAAATCTTATTTTAAGAATAATTTTAGACCAATATTAAGTATTTACATGACTTGAGCTGTGTATTTTCAGGTGTCCCAAAAATATTATTTTTGAAAATATATTGATAATCTAATAAATTGTAAGAAATATACGAATAATGAAAATTTTAGTTTTCTTTAAAAAATAATTGAAAATAATTAAAAAATTCGACTCTTTGAGCATAGTTCGAATCTATAAGAATAAAATACTGTACATTTGTCTTTTTGCTTAAACAAGTCACAACGTATACCTATTATGACTTCTGACATTAATACCAGACTTTTGTTCCTCATTTTATGAAGCTTGAGTATTTCATTATTTGAATAAAAAACATTGTATTAGCCCAGTTAGAGTTCATATCTTATGTTGATGTCCACTCAAATTTTCCTTTTGATAAAAAAGTTACAAAATCCTTTATTTAAATTTTAGAATTATTTTGATTTTACATATTTTA
>BMAO01032617.1:0-111181 GCA_019973975.1 Trichonephila clavata | reverse complement strand
ATTTCCATTTAATTGCATCCAAACGATTTTCGAATCGGCCATAAAAGATAAAAATCAGAATTCCATTTTATGAGGAAATCGTCTGCATTTAATGCATTTAATATCATAGTTATTACGTAAACATCTGTTAAATGTTAAAAGCTCGGCATTATTCAGTTATTTAAAGACTTAATCCTTTTCGAACCATTTACAACTAATCTCTAAAATACTGTTCTGAAAATGTATTTCGAGTAGATTAAAGAGCATTTATATTGCGAGATAAAATGTTTCAGAGAAAGATTGGGTTAAAATTTCGCGAAGTGTACTCTAAATTAAATTATGTCTGAAAATTGAATCATACTCATTTTGACATCTAAATTGAATTACGGAGTGTTCGGAAATATTTCAGAGAGAATTTGTTAAATATTTTTCAACTTTGTTGCAAGAGGTAAGAAATATGTAACAATGTTACATCAGAATTTCTTTTTATTCAGATATATCTTTGATTCACTACATGTAGTTTTTCGAATACAGATTAAAAAATATAATTTTATCATATTTTCATTTTATTGAAATATATTATTTAACCTTCCATATACAACCTTTTTTAAAAAAAGGATTCTCCCTTTCTTTTTATAATATATATTCCCAGCTAAAGGCGTACATTTAAAATTTTATGTACTTAATTTTTGAAATATATTAAATGCATGCATGTTTAATATTACTTTATTCTATCCACTGACACACCCTATCTTCCCTTTAAATTTTTCTTTCTTCTTGGTTTTTACATGGGTGGGTTTTTTTTAAAAAAATTTAATTAATTTGAGCTTGTAGTGTTCAAAGATTAGATTAGAAATGGATATTTCAAAACAAGCATACGCAGTTTCAGTGGCGTTACGAAGAATATTAGCCCCCCCCCCCCTGCAAAGTCAGGTTTTGCCTTTAACATTTTAAATTGGTTAAATATGCACTTGGCGTTAGTCAGGCTTTGGGCTCCCTAAAATCCTGGGTTGCGGGGGTGTATGTTACGTCACTGCGCAAGTTTGTAAACTCGAATCACGATTTCTGCAAAATCCAAGACTTCGATAATCCACACTATTCAAAGTTGAGAGCTTCGTGGAGGAAGATCAGGGGTGTAGCTACCGCCCGTATATCTAGGATACAGTCCCACTAACAGGGTTCTCATATCTAAAAAGGGCCCGAAGGAATTTCGATACAGGACCCACTGTCTCAGAACTACTGCGTCAATGGGGAAGATATTGAAATTGAAACATATCTTTGAGTCCTGATTCCACTTCCTGGTTGGCATGGGAATTCGGGTGAGCATGGTTCAAAGGGAAGTTACTCGACTGCTGTTGGCGACGGGGTCTGTAATTTTGAGCCATGGTTAAGTGATAAGAAAGACATCTGACCAGACAACTCACTCTTCACCATACTGGTAGTCGCTGTCCTAGTGGTCAGTGCCGATTGTGACGTTTGAGACAAATAAAGGTAGCGTGATATTGGTTAATTAAAATGTTAAGTTTAATTACGTCACAGCTGTTATTTACAGATTTATATTGAAGTTATTAACTTAGTATTTAGATTATATTAGTATCCCAAATATTGCTGTTTCTTGAGGGAGGAGTTTCGGCGTCTGTTCTCAGCGAAGCCTTCAGAGCATCTCCTTTTCTCTCTCTCTCTCTGCCCTCTCTTGGCTTCGGGAGTGACAGCGGTCGGCGTCTTTAGCTTCCAGTTACATCCGGCCGTGGGCGGAGTGGTGTCAAAGATTGCCGGGACGATCCAAGACAAGACCACGCAATATATTTAAGAGTGCAGGTGTCCAGACATGTGTGGTGATCAATTCTACTAAGAAGCTGGTTCAGCTGTGTGGCGGGAACTATCACAGTGCCCATGGGCCTAGGGCCCGGATAAGCAGCACTTAACTAGATTTTCTGGTCACAAATTTCGATCCTCCAGTGCCAAGGGGGCTTGTAGATTTTCTGCGCCCAGGGTCCAAAGTGAGCTTAAATTGGCACTGCTAATGGTCAAGATCATGGACTCGTGGCCGGCGTGTAGATGGGGTCAATGTACGTTAAATCCGTTGAAGCCTAAACTCCTGGTATGGTGTGTTAATTTAGAAAGGGGAAGTGCCAGCTCAAGTGTCGTCCCTATCACATGATCATGGTTCAAAATTACAAGGTCCGTCACCAATAGCCTTTGAGTTGCTTTATAGTGCGACGTTGATGAACACTCTCTCAACACACTCACCCACACCAACGAGAGGAATTTTAACTTTGAAAGATTTAACGTGCACAGACCTCTCCACACAGCGAGTCTTTAATAGTACCGAAATTCGAACTCACGACGACGTAAATAACGTCGACCACGAGTTAGCGACCCTGACCACTTGGCTACCGCCGTCAGCAGGGACCAACTGGGCCCAGGGTCTCGCTCTCGGTGGAGGTCTC
Organism: Trichonephila clavata; assembly: GCA_019973975.1. Classification (NCBI taxonomy): domain Eukaryota; kingdom Metazoa; phylum Arthropoda; class Arachnida; order Araneae; family Nephilidae; genus Trichonephila; species Trichonephila clavata. The sequence continues at coordinate 108,752 of BMAO01032617.1, read as the reverse complement.
TTTTCGTTCTAGACTCCGTCTTAATAAGATCATGATCCGGATAATTTTAGTGTGGTCAAATATTATTCCCAGCCGCCCATCCGGTATAGTGGTCAGTGAAGCTGACTGCGGTGCCGTAGGGACTGGATTCGAATCCCGGAGAAGGCATGGATGTTTGTGTTGTAATCCTTTCTTCTGTCTGTGTTGTATGCCCCCGTGTTATACATTGCGTGGTGCACGGAGTTTATAAATGTAAAAGAAAAAAAATTTTTTAAATACATATATATATACATATTATTCCCGTACATATTCTCCGAAAAACAAGGAATTTCAAACTGCAAGTCAATTGGCAAAAGTGATAAGACTGTATTGTGATGACCGTTGTTCATGTCTAGGACTAGGCCTAGTAAAATAAACATTCATCCAACTCATTTAGTCGAAACGCGGTCATCGGTTCAACCGGTTTGTGCCTATGTTTTTGATCACCATACAGTGCGTCTCGTGCACTTTTATTTGTTTCAAATGACCATTTGAACGAGTATTTGACAATGCATGTTGTATACTGTCCACTTTTAAAGATCTGAGGCAGGGCCTACTTTTTCATAGGGGCCCCAAGGCCTCAAAGAGTCTTAGGACGTCCCTGGCGGTCAGGGGTTGTTGACAGCATTGGGGAAAGAACAGAAAAAGGGAAATGTTCAAAAATATAATAAATAATCTTTCAAAGCGATTCTGATATTTTCATACTCTATTAACATTCCCTGTACAATTTTATGATATACCTTCCGACTATAGAGTCTTTCAACGCAATTTTTATTTTTATTCCAAAAAATGCCGAGAGTGATTTTTCTCTATTTAATTATATTCAAATCGATAACGGAAAGAAAGAGGAGAAAAATTTTACATTCCAAACTTGGAAAAGGGAAAATTCAATAGAAGCACTGCAGACAAAACTCACGACTTGATGAAACTGCCACACGTCTTGCTGAAACGTCGCGATGGAAAATCGTCCTTCAAGATCCAACGAGACATCGAAGCAGACAATTGTGAGACGAATATCTGATCGCATCACTTAGATTGTGAATGTTACGAGACCAGAATTCCGAAGCGCCACTGATGCCAGATGAAAGTAATGCCACCAAAGAACGTTGCCTTTTGCCAAAGAATAAATCTGGGCCACTGAAAGACCAAAAGAACAAATGATAAGAATTTCAGAATCATTAAACTTTGGAAAGAACAAACTGCACATTCATTTCGTTTTTATATTTCTTTTTTCCCGCCAGTTAAAATAAAACTTCTTTTTTCCTCCCTTTAAGAAGTTCTAGTAATGAAATGGAATGACTTTTGTTAGGTAATGTTCTCGAAATGTTTAGAAAAGGCTTAGTTAAAAGAATAAAAAAAAGCAAGCGTACAAATCGTTGCCATTAAAAAATTCTGTCGCATTTATTTGAGTGTGTTATTGCAACAAGGTTTTTGATACAATTAATAATTTATTTTTGGATGTATTTTTTTCTGCTCCACATGTTTCAAATAAATTATCGCTCCAAAAAATATTTTTAACTAGTGTTAACAAAGAAAAATGCAATAAAACTTTTTGCTATTAGTTTCAGAATCCACATTCAAAAGTTTAGCAATTACTTAATATAAAAAAATATTAAATAATTTTCTTGTATACTTTGCTGGCAATTTCTTGGTTTTCACTTTTCATTTAAAAAAGGATAGAAATGGGCTAACTTCATGTGACGTCATAGTCACATGATAACTGCAAACAAATTTCCAGCCAATCAATTCATGAGCTTCGCTGTTGCCAAATTTTGCTTTTTGCACATTCTTTTAAGCAATATTGTAGTGTCTGATCCTATAAAATTACTTCATTACTTGTTAGCGTGATGGACCACTCAGCTATTAGCCCCAAAGGGTTTTTATTTTAAATTAAATAAACAAAACAGTAAATTCATTAATAATGTTCACAGCCTTTCGTTGGACAAAATTTTTTAATTCCGTGTAAAGTTTAAAGATCTTGAGATGATCAGCTCTCGGATACGGCTGTCCCCACCACCAATTTCTGGTGGTCTGGTACAAAATCAGTTCATTCAAGCGGTTGCACCACCGACTTCGGCAATCCATCTGTCAAAAGTCATTGATGGTCCTTGAGGTGTGACTGTCCCCGCATCCTCCATCGATCGTCTTCGAAGAAAAAGAAAACTAACGCGGAAAGTAATGCAAAAGACTGAAGGAGATCAGGAAGGTCCTTGTCAACTTGCGAGCCGACTCTTTAAACTCCCTGGGTGGGTTACTATCATGCCCCCAATCATCTCTGATTGGCGAGCATAAAAGATCTGCACACGGCCCTCCTCACTTTAGTCCCAACTCCATTTGTGATTGGAAACAATTGGCTGGCACGTCTGAAACCAACTTCGGCGCCATACCTAATTTACCATCTGGAGGGCTCTAAATCACCCTGTAACTTTGACACTGAGAGTATGTCTTTAAATTTGAAATTGTATCTAATTGAAGAAGTAGAACAAGAAGTACAAGTCTAATGGTGAGTTAGGCACCTGGTAAATTTTTTTTCTATTTCATTGATCGTAAAATGTGCTAAAAGAGAGAATAATTTTAAAAATATCCTGAAATATTTTTAAAATAGGGACTAAGCCTTTCATCCCTTCAGTGGGTCGATAAATAAGTGCCAAGCTTGCTTGAGAGCTAAACACTGGGGATTTTCGCTTTCGACTGACCACCTGACCGGAACATCTACTCCACCTCAACACCCAAGTTCACGAAAACTGCGATGGGCATACGAGGACTTGGCTCTCCAATGGGCTGTTGCGCCACTGAGTTTATGCATATATATATACACACATATATATATTTGCTTTAACATGTTTCATTATAGGATTCCATAGATCAAAAATATCCCTTTAGCATTGAAAAGATAAACAAAATCCAAACTGTCTGATTTCTTCCATTCATTTTTCATTTCGAATTTTCTGCGTGTCTGTGAAACTTTACTTCAACAAATTGACGGACACGAAATGGAATCATCTTTCTCTTCGGTTGTTACATCAAAAGAAAAGAAAGAAGAAAAAAAAAAAGAACAAAGAGTGCAATTGAATTCCTCTCCCTTTTGTTTGAAATCGGGTTTGGACATTGTTCGCGGTAGAAAAAGTGGAACAGCTATTTATAACCTTTTATGCAAGACGGAAAAGGAAAGGATGAATGGATTTAGACGTTCTGCAAAAGTGAATAATTAATATCAAGAGTTATCGTTTCTTCATGAGCCGCTGACAAAAGACTGTACAGTGAATCAGATATTGTTTAACGCATTTCAGATTTTATATTCGCCCATTCACAACATTCTTCTTTTTTACGAAATGCTTAATTATCTTCAGTTCAGAAGAGCTTTCATATAAATATTTATATGATTAAATTTTGTATAAAAGACTTGATTTTAAATGAAATTGTAAACATTACATTCATCCCCCCCCCCTTTTCAACAAACATCTAATGTTACTGCTTATCAAGTTTCTTTTATATAAGCAAGTCATATGTGAAAAGCAAACAGCTTTATTTAGAAATGTATCAATTTATTACAATCTATAAAAAATATATAAATAGGAAAAAAGTGAATCATTTATTCACTCATCACGAGATTTCTGGAACTATTAGACCTACACTCTTGAAATTTCACAGGCATGTTAATTTTGTTGAGTCCAGATCCGCTAAGATTAGTTTTGCGAAAATCGATCCCCAAAGGGGAACCGAAGGTGTTACACATAAAATTTCCCGTTTTTAAATTGTTATACCCTACCAGTAGCGTACACAGGAATTTTTCAAGGGGGAGGGGTCCAAGGTCGAAAGTCCACTATTCTTGAATCATGCTCCTATACGCCGCCCAACATATTCTTTTGATTTTGTTGATTTTCGGGAACAAAAAACAGTTAAAAATTAATTATTGAATGAATGATTAGCATTAATTAATAAAATTAATTATTAACAACAAATACTTATTTAAATTTTACGTACTATATACATTGGATTTTTAAAAAAAGAAAAAAAAAATCAAGGGCTTTAGGTGGATGCGGACCCGAGAACACTCCCTTGTGTGCGCCACTGTACCCTACAGATTTAAAATTCGGCAAAAATGTTTCATTTATTGAGTAGAGATCCGCTAAGAACGCGTTGTGTGGAAATTGACACCCTACGTGCGCTATGGGGGTTTTATAGATAAAAATAACTTATTGACCTAAAGATTTAAAATTTAGAAAACATGATTTTTTTAAGAAGAGTGGACATTTGTAAACTCCCAAGGGAAATAGGCTCCCAAGGAGGGATGGGACATTATAGAAAAAAGAATCCCTGTTTTTGAACAATTAGATCTACAGACTTGATATTCAGCAAACATGTTCTTTGTTAAGTCGAGATACGATAACAATGGCTTTTTCGGAGACCGATTCCCAAAAGGAGGTTACGAGGGGGCATTATAGACAAAAAGAATGCTGTTTTTTAACTATTACATCAAGAGACAATAATTTTAGCAAGCATGTTTCTTTTGTAGAGTAGAGATCCCCTAAAAATGGGTTTTGCTGAAATGGACTCCGAGAGGGGGTATACAGGAGTGTAAAGGATACTCATTCTTTTTAAATCTAGAGGCAGTACATGTTTTTGAATACAATCCAAAGCTATATAGGACTTGATATCAATAACTTAAAAACAATATTTAGTCATACAACATCACAAAATACCCTAAGAAGTGAGTGGGTAACGGCGAGTATATAGCATAACATAACATAAAATGGACGAATTATTCAACAATATGTTATTCAATTTCTAAATATTAAAATCTTGTTCAAATGCTGTTTTTTTTTTTTTACTAAATTTTATTAATGAAGGAAATAGTGTGCTTTTTTTTACTAAGAATTAATTTTAACTCAGAAGTTTTTGGATTTTAGTTTCCAAAAAAAGTTTTCGATATAAAATAACAAAGTAAAAAATTATTTGATTTCACTTCAGCATCTTACATGCATTAATTAATTATGTTGTAATTTTTAAATTGTTTGCAATAAGAGTTTTTATAAAGTTAAAGTAATATGTTGAATAGTTTATACACATGTGGCTTTCATACAATTTTTGTGAGAACATCTTTCATTACACGGAAAAACGCCTTTTCTGAAAAATCTAATATCAATTATTCGAATACATAGAAATAATTTGCAAGTATTCAAATTTAAAAGAATAGGCAAAACGACAAAAAAATTTTATCTTAAACTTTTATTTTCCTCCATCATTTTCGGAATTTAATTCGCTTAATTATTCTAAATTTTTTCGAAAATTCCAAAGAATCTTTCTGCTATTCAGTCAAACAAAACTGCGGTATACATAATTCATGAATCAACTTTACTAATCATTAGAAAGAAAATTAGGGAATGAGAGAATTATGTATTCCACAAAATTTTATTTTTCCTTAATCATTATTTTTTTTTTTAAAAAATGGAAACATTTTTTGAACAAACGATTTTTTATTTGGAAGGCTTAGAAGCAAATATTTTGAAAAACGCGATGACTAAATAAAAAAAAGAAGAAAAGAATAAATTATAAAACATCTGGCAACGAGTTCAGATAAGGTGATTCAGAACAAATAAGTTATAAAAATTTATTTATTCAGAAAGTAAAGCAAAGATTAATTACGGAAACTTTATTGTTTTACGTTAAATAAATATTTTAGACATGGGAATAGGTTTTCTCCTTGAAAGGAAATGTTACAGTTTTGTTTGTATATTATTTAAATTTTAAAATATTTTTTCGAAAGCAATAAATAACAATTGCTATTTAACTTTTTTTATTTTTTCGTGAAGGAAGAACTAATGGCATTTATTGTTCAAATGCAATTATATTTTTTCCTAATTTTAATTATTAAATTAAAATTATTGTTTTAAGTGCGTGTAATTATTCGTCCATTTTTACAACATTTTATTAAATAACGTCTCTTTTCAATAGTTAATAGAATCTACTCCCCCTATGCCTAAAAAAAGAACATGATTGAAGAAAAATATATTCAATGTAACGGGAACTAAAGATGATAAAGAAAGGTTTCGCCATAAATAGTTATAATTTTCGTGGTGACATTTGATCAAATAATGATGAATCTAAATATGATCGTGCAAAAAAAGTTATCTCTTTTATGTTACACATACATATACAAGTGTTCTTTTAAAAATAGTTTTAAAAGAAATATGTTGAATACAATAATTTAAAATGAAGGCAAAAATGTAAATTATATAATATTTTTTGTAATGAAAGACTATTTTTTGACCTTGAAAGTAAAAAGAATAACATTGTAAGTTATTTTGCCATTTTGTAAAATAAGTGTAAGGTTATATGTGCGCGTAATGATAAACATTTTACGTAAAGCTAAAAATAAGTTTGCAATGAAAGATTTGACAGCTAAAAGGCATAGCTATTTCGATATTTTCGCCAAAAATATGTCTTATTGGCGATAAATACGAAGATAAGGTAAAACAAAGGATTTATGTTTTTCAAACACACACTAGAAACAAATTTGCACTGAGTCAAATGGTTTCCAGAAAATAATAGATTTCGGCAAAAAAACAAAAAAAAAAAATTCTTGAAAGTAATGGATTATGAGTTGTCTTATTATGAATAAATGTAAATGAATATATTCAAACCTACTGTGGCAGTATGTTAAAAAATAGTATTTGTAGAGAAAAATGCAACTGAAAAGTTTAAAATAATTTTGGTCTACTTAAAAAAGATCATTATTAATTAATCTTGCATAGAGGAAAAATTCCATTTTTTGTGTCCTTAGCTAAATTTAAACTTTTAGAGACTTCTAGTAAAAAGCCATTTTTCTAACTTTGTGACGCATTAGGACTTTCAGATAACGTTGGATCCAGATTAAGCACAAACACTGGGACGTTTTAAAGCATGGGCCGATCCAAGGGCTTGGGCATCAAGAGGGACCTTTTCTCGTTCTCAATAAGATCACGATGCAAATAATTTTAATTGTCAAATGTTATTCCCGGGCACATTCCCCCCCCCCCAAACTAGGAATTTCAAACCAGTTGTCAACTGGCAACAATGGCTAGGTTGCATTATGTCCGGCATACCACCATTTTCCATCATTAAACATATAGTCAGGGCCGCCTTTCCGCTTAGACACTCTAGGCACGTGCCTAGGGCGCAAAAAGTTGGAGGGCGAAGAAAGAGAAAAAAATTTACAGCGAACATACCACCGTCCAGCAAGTCGTGATAGAAGCACTTCTGCCCTTAAGAGAGCCAAAACTGTAATGGGATCTAATATGGAAAAAGAAAAGTTTCGCAGTATAATGTTGCTATGCGCTCGCTCAAAATGATGATTTTGCAATAATCAAAATTCGAAGAACACCTTTGTTATACAAATGCAGTGAGAATGGCTCCTCAAAGAATAGGATGCCTAAAAGCAAAAAAGATAGTAAAGCAATAAGCGTTGAAAAAGATGATAATTAATAAGTTGAAAAAAAATAGTTCTTACACTAATGTGTACTCTATAATGCGATTGCTAACTATTATATTAATTTACTGTACCAATTTACAAAAGGGTGGGTGAGTGATCCGTGATGCCGCTAGGTAAGAAATGAACAAGAGGGGCCAAACCATGCCATTATCCTTTCCTTACGGTTGCCAATCCAGGCAATGCCGGTTTATTCATTGGGCGCTTGGGCCCGGTAGGGTCCGTATAAGGTGGACAACAAGGTTTTCTGGTTATAAATTTCGATCCGCCAGTGCCAAAGGGGCCCGTAATGCTTCTGTGCCCAGAGCCCAAAATGAGCATAAATCGGCACTGAGTCCAGGAGACAGTGGGTCCATAGGTGGGGGGATAATGCAAAGACTCTCCAAAGAGCAAACACAAAGAAAGGGAAAGAGTAAGAGAGCTAAGGAAAAATCTCTCCCGAACCAAAACTGGCAAGGTAAGAACTGAAGGAGAGGGGGATAGTGAAGATGGGGGCGAAACAGTTTGAAGTGCCTAGGGCGCCAGGGAGGTTAAAAACGGCCCTGTATATAGTCGAAAGGTGGAAGTCGGCCGAGTTGGTCTGTGCCTAGGAATGTGAGATACGCAGTGGCGTAACGTACACTCCAGCAACCCTCGCATCGCGGGGGGGGGCAGGGTTCAAGGGGGCCCGAAGCCTGACTGCCGCCAAGTGCCTACCCTTTGTAAAATCATCTTGGGGCCCTACACCTGACTTTCCAAGGGTGCACAAATGTTCTCCGTTACGCCACTGGAGTTATGCACAATTATTTGTTACGGGTTATTATTTGTACGAGCATTTGGTGACATATGCTATTATATTGTCTATTATATTAGTAGGGCCTACTTTTGTATAGGAGCCCAGGGCCTCAAAAAGTTTTAAAATGTCATTACACAATGATATAAGTTTAATATATATTTTATTCTTAATTTAACTCAGTGGCGCAACATTCCATGTGGGCCTAGGTCTACTATGCCCATATCAGTATATGTGACCTTGTACCCTGAGGTGCATTAGCAGATGTTCCTATCAGGTGGTCAGTCTGACGCAACCCTCCATTTGTCGACCCACTGAAGGGATGAAAGGCCGATATTTTATTGTACTCTCTTGACCAAAACAGCTTATATGCATGGAACGGCTTCCCTAATCAAATTCCACTGAAATATATGTATTAAATTAATAATATTTATCTTTAAATAAACCTCTCTATGCCACTAGGCTTGAATGATGCACCGCTATATTCAAGTAAATTTACTCAGGGCCTTTTCTTAACTCAACCTCACTATTAAAATATTAATAACTTCAGAAACTTCTAAGTTTTGTTAACATTGACTGACACTTCGTGGTATATATTATATTTACGGGTAATCTTCCTCAAATGCTCTTCTACCAATTAACTACTGTTACGCAGATTAGTTAAGGGAAAAGTGCGTGAAAACTCGCTACAACTTTCGAAAAAAAGGAAAGACAATCTCATTTTTTGTGGTAGAGAAGGTTTATTATTGCATTGAAACAATAAGCCATGCAATTTATTTGTGGGAGTATTGTTATATTATATTGATGCAATAAGTATATTCTATTCACTTCAAATATTAAGTTACAATATGTGCGGTATTATAAGAGTACGATTGTTAATAATACTAGAATTATTTGTGAGATAAAAAGGAAATGTTGTAATGCGGAACCAATTTGGTACAGAGACGTGAACTGAATTCATGAAGCACTGGTATAAAATGCCTCTCACGACATGCAGTGGCAGTGAAATGCAATTACTGGAACAATCAATTGAAACAATGCACACTTTCTTTTTTTGTACATTCCGAATGAACGTTCGAAAATTATTAGAAAACTAGACAGTACGGATAGTAGACTGAAAGATCAATTTGAGCTGGCTGTTGTATTTTACTGATATGATGTAAATGTCACCCAATATATTTTTTTATGTTCAACAAAACTATTTTTTCCCCCGCGGCCACTATTGCATGCTGCTGAAGATGCCTGAACGTATGTAGGTTGAATCCAAGGTTCAACAAGTTTACGTGATCGGATTAAAAAGTAAAATGTCTTTTCTTAACTTTTTTTTTTATTCTCAAGACGGGTGTAAAGATGTTCTCACTAATTATGTAATACAGTAACTTGAAACCAACGTCGTCCACACACAAGATTTTATCATTAAAAGTTATAACTTTTATACGTAAATTCCTTGCCACATGTAATTTTTCTGCCGCATGTAATATAAGGTGTAAAATAAGGAGGATCGAAATTTTTTTCTTCAGAATTTCAAAACCTACCTATGCGCGAAACATGCTCTCTGGTATAAAGATGGGACGAAAAATAAAATAAAGCATTCATTTTTATTTGAAGTACTCTGCCACAAGTGGAATGAAATTAAGCGTATTTCTGAGCCTTTTTTATGGTAAAAAAAATCAAAGTAATTTTCATTAAAGAAAAAACAGGTATTTTAGTACTTTTTAACATTTATTATGATGAAAGGGTACCTATTAGCTAGTCCTGTGAAAAAAACACATCAGTACATTTAACAGTCTCTTTATAGAGTTATTTTTTTTTTTAAAAACCTACTGTCGAAACTTCCTCCCTACTGGGCTGCTTATTATCAACTATGCAGACACGGCAAGTCCCCAAATATGAGAGCCATTTCGGCGGTGGCTCCATCTAGTGGAGGCTCTAGCTACCAAATTTGGATGCTTGAATTAATTTAATTCAAGCTGTCGTCGGATGCTAAATGTTACTGAGATTTAATTTTGCCGAGAGTACCAGAGTCAGATTGATACTTAAGGGATCTTTTACATGCCATATAATGATTATATAATGCGTGCCTACGATTTTTGCATCCAGAAAATCTATCGACTCCAACTGAAGTCGAACCCGCTGTCTTAAGAAGCGGGCAAGCTACCTCTGGGCCACCGGAACCGACGTCAAGCGGAGCCAAAATTAAGAGCACGATAAAGCGGAAGTTGGAAAAACTTTGGATCGAACTTGTAAAGACATGACTCAGCTTATCAAAACAATTTATTAAAGTGAGATTTACTTGAATGCTTTTACAATTGTTCCTCAATCAGGAGCACAGTTTAAAAGTCTCTTTCACTGTAAAGTCCAGCTCATCTAAAGCATACTCATTATCATGTGAAGTTTTACCCGACACCTTTTTATCTGCAATAGAGGTCACAGTTCTTTTGGATTTCGCTTTCCGAATTCAATCGTGGGTGGAGACTAAGTTCGATTCTCGCTCTGTAAGCTAGTGAGGCCTCTAACGATTCTCCCCGCCTTGCTTTAGAAAGCCTAGGTTTCTCTTCGCCCCTTTTTCGGCTCTTCTTTCATCCCTTGTTCGTCGGCTCCTCAAAGCGTGGGATCTTTTCCGGCGCATAATGTGGGGCTCTTCTCCCCAGACATGCTGTCGTCCGAGATGCGTGGGGAACGGAAATCCACTCAGGCCTGAGGATATGTCCGCTCTCGGACTCTAAGGGCTGGTCGTGAAAACAGGGGTCAGAATTCTTGACCACCCATTTAGGCCACTTTTTCCCAACAATTAGGGAAAGGAAAGCGGGTACATCGCAAACTGATTCAACAGTGGAGGGATACAGAACTGGGGCTATGAAATGTTGTACTTAGTGGCGCAACGAAGAATATTAGAGCCTCCAGCAAAGTCCTGTTTGGGGCTCTAAGCCGGTTCGTAGAAAAAACTGTACAACTATAATATAACATGGGCTTTGATCGATCCATCTATAAGCCTGCCCTCCCCCTTGATGCGGGGGTATATGTTACGCCACTGGTTGCACTGTACATTGTGCTATTTACTATTCAGTACTCATTTATCAACAATTATCGGTTTAGGCAAGACATATTGCAGAAAAATAATTTTATTTTGAGTCTAATACACTGACTAGGGCGTAACGTACACCCCCGCAACCCTCACATTGCGGGGGGGGGGGCAGGGACTCTAGGGGTCCCAAAGCTTGACTGGCACTAAGTACATATTTGGGCTTGGTGCCCAAAACCTGAGTTTTCAGGGGGAGGCCCTAATATTCTCCTTTACGCCACTGACACTGGCGTACCTAGTCTTGAGTGGGCACTGTATCAAAATTTCATGGAGGCTCTTTTTGCGGGGCTCTTAACATTTCATGATTATTTTGCTACGCATGTGGGGTAGCGTGGGGGCTCGTATCATTGATACGGCTGATAACGGCGGTAGCTACGCCTCTGGTCTAAATTCATCTAACTAAAATTGTCTTGTTTCCATTATTTCAAAAATTCAACCATTTTGTGGCAATAATAAAAATTTTGAAATTATTTTCATTTATCGAGCATCCATTCCATATAGGTGGGCTCCCATTTATAATTTTTTTTACTTTTCTCGCAATCCATTCTATAATGAATAAATGCATAATAAAAATCACACATTTTTAGAAAAAAGTGCAGTATTTTAATTTTTTATTATTGTGTACGTATAAGAATTATTATTTTTTTTTTATCTTAAAATTATTGAATATAAAAGATAAAAAACTTTTCAGAGTTTTATATAATAAACGAACACACACACACACATTATTCTCCTAATTCATGAGCTCATTAGATGAATTATTTTGTGGAAAAAATTAGAAAAAAAAAATAACAGATATTGCTTAACGCAACCCTATCATTGTAATCAGACTCAGTATCACAGAATCACTTATTCACTCTTTTTATTAAATTGGAGGTTGCAAAAAGAGCCTTGTCTTTGTTCGATTGCAGATAATAGGTATTGTTTTACTCAAGAAGGCATTACGAAATGGTGGGGAGGGGGTGAAAAAAAGAGAGAAACGAAATTTATTAAATAATCAGGGGTTAAAAGCGGAGGAAGGTTTTGAGCAGTGAAAGGAATTGATTAAAACATCCCCATAATTGCCATGTTGAGAGAACAGCGTAAGGGTGTCAAACTCCTTCTCAGCTACGGATTAATTTCTAACAACAGGAAAAGTCTGTAAATGCAGTTACGGTTGTAGTTTCACTTTTCTTTATTTGCCTTAGGTAGCAGAAAGACTTCCTTTTGATTTGTACCTTAGTTTTATGGACGTTGATTGACGGTATAGTTACGCTTTATTGTTGCGTAATGTTTACTACACATATAGTATCAATAGTAGTAGTATTCAATCAAGTAGATTCAGTAACACGTGTCACAATGTGGCTCGGCAGAGTTGTAATAGTGGCACGCGAAGACTTATTAAAAAATTTGAAAACATAATTATAAATACAACCTTTTTCACAATTTTATAGAAATGTGGTTATTTTAGACCAAAAAAACACTTTCAAAATTTGGATCAGCATGTTTATGAATAAATATTTTCTATTATGAACATAAAAATAAAATTTCTCTCAAAACTAGCTGATATGCACGAAAAACAACTTAATTTTATTAGCACCTTCAAGAGCTAATTTTAATATACATGACTGGGAGGAAAAAGTACAATTTCAAAAGCCACATTAATTCAGTACCGACGGTTTAATAATTATTTAGAATAAAATGCTTTACATTATACTTATTTTTATTTTATGCCTAACTTAACAGTTTGAACCAGTAAAATGTTAATTAAAAATGAAACCTAAGCAGTATTTTTGTCTTTTTTATTATATTTTTTAAAATACCACTACATAGACATGCATTAAAAAAATGTGCTATTGGCGTGAAAATCCCATAATAAGCTAATAAGTAACAATTTTTTCACCTTTTTTTGTTTAATATTTGGAAAAATTGGAAGTGGCAGGCATAATTTTCTTTTATCAGATAGTGGAATCCTTCTCAAAAAGGTTAGCCACCTCTGCAATAAACTGAAGTAAGTACAGCTGTAAATATTTTATATTGGCGATAGTTTGGATTTGGCAGCTCCCTTTTATTTCTAAAAATTCCCGTTTACGTAATTTTTTTCGGCAAACGTCTTTTTTTTCTCGGAATAAGGTGTCAGTTGGACAGTTTGTTAGAAAAAAAAACAACTTGCAACGACGACCGAAATAATGAAGAGACATCAAAACTGAAGCAAGCCTTTTTGTCAGAAATTATCCAGATGAGATGTAATACGCAAATTCTGAAAAGCAATTTACAACCCCTTATTTTTAACGTAATATTAAAAAAAAGTCATTTCTTACTTAGGAATTGACTTGCTAACTAAAAAAAATTTACTTTAGTTACTTTTTATTAAATACTTACAATTAATATAAATATGTATATACATATAACAGAATCAAAATGTTAAATGACAAAATAAAAACGATTTTCCTTGCAATTTTCCATTTTCCTTTCTATGCATGGTGTTGGATTATTTTTGTTTTGTTCTTTACTGTTTATTCATTAATTAAATTTAATTATTCTAATAAAATAGTACAGTAAAAAAAGAAATAACATTTTCATAAATCAGGCCATCCCAGGTGAGTTTCGAACCCATGACCTCTGGATTAGAAATCCAACACGCTATCCATTGTGATACAGGGACACAACGAACGATTTACATTTCTATATATGCTGTTGGGCTATTATTTTTGTTTATTACTATTTATTCATTTAATTTAATTAATGAATTAATATTTGAATAACTGTGTATTAACATCAAAAGTGTCCTCCATTACATGTTTTAAAAAATGTATTTGAACTTGAATGGATGAATAGAAAGTATTTTAAGCAATTGAAAATTTGAACACAAGATATATATTTATACAGAAGGATTTTTTTAAAGAAAATTTTATGTATACTAGCTGTCCTAAGTCAGCAATGTTGATAATACTGAAGCATCCATTCTTTTATATTTTACTGTGTTATTTCAATCATTCATATCTCCTTCTAAATTCTGTTGTCTTGTTATCTGGCAATTGATATTCTTTTAAGTATTAATCATGTAATTCATCTCTCTCTTGTAGAGAAATTTTGAATATATATATATATATATATATGTACAGGGAGAGAGTGAACAAAGAGTAGGAATTGAAACAAGATATCAATCATTGGCATGGCCAAGTAATTTTAGCGCGTTTTTCACATGTTGTATTTTACAATAATGCAACTAATCAACTTTTTACTAACAGAAATTTTTTTTAAAAACTTTTTGCAAACAATAAATTTACTAGGTAAAATTTGAGAAAATTTTGTTATAAACTAGCGAAATTCAGGAAATTTTGTAGGAATATTCGGGAAAACTATGGGAAAATTTAAATATGATTCGGCTCCTCTAGGGCACAAATGCGACCCAATGCCGAAAACCCGAGGTCAATTGGTTGCTTATTGGCTGAGAAAAAGGTACGACAAAATATGGAACGAAGACGAAGACGAAATTTGTATCCTAATAGTGCTTTTGTTCCACTACATGAAAAACGCGCTAAAAATAGAAAGTACATGAACTCAGTATAGAGTATTTGTCATTTGTAACTTTTCCTTCTCCTTAAAACTGTTAAATTAATAAAGAATTAATAATTTAATTTATTTTGCTAGAGATTTTTTCCTATATAACTATTTCCCTCCATTTTAAACATCTCTATCGAGACTCTTCAAACTATGCAGTATTTATTGTCATTATCGCACAAAGCGACCTTTGTTTCGACGGGGTCAGAGCTCGCAATCGACTGATTACGAATCCGTGACATTACAAGAACCAGATTACAGCGAATCGATAAACATCATTTGTTTAATAAGTGACTTGATTACTGCCTCTGTGGTCACAGTTAAATAATAATTTATTTACTTTTGTAATACTCCAATAGAAATAATTATTTTTGCTTACTCATGTTTTACGTTATTTATTTTTATTAACATACTTTTAAGCAAGCAATCGTTATATCCTTACGCTTTAAATAATTTATTTTACATTGCCGTAATTCAATGCTGTACAAATAATAATGATCCTTTAAATTCATTTTTATATTATTTTACTTTTTCTTTGTATATTTTTACGCAAAGGAATAATGTTATATGTTTCGGACTATTTACTAGTTTTTTGTAATATTTGTTACACAGTAATTATTAAATTTTTCTTAACATTTCTTTTCCTTGTCACGATTTGAACAAGCGGCCATTATCGTTACTTGAAATAGTATAATAGGTTCATTGTATTTTTCAATTAAATGATTTGTGTAGCTTTTATCATATTTGCTATTCTTGATTAACAATTATTAGCGTATAAAACATATTTAACTTAAAAGTATTCTTAAAACAGATTTTATAATTGTTTCGTGATAATAGATTTTATAATTATATCTAGTGTTTAAGTGAGTATTTTTTACGTTGCGTGAGTGAGTGAATATCAATGTCGCACTGTTCAGTTACTCGAGGGCTATTGGCGACGGACCTCGTAATTTTGAACCATGGTCAAGTGACGAGGACACCTGAGCTGGCACCCCCTTTCCTAACTACCACAACACACCAACGGGAAGACGTTTGAGCTCTCGAAAGATTCAACGTGCATCGCACCCCTACACGGTGGGTCTTCCGCGGTACTGGGCTCGAACTCGTGACGTGCCAGCCACGATCCAAAACCTCGACCACTGGGCTACCGCGGCCCCTTATTAATGTCGCACTATAAAGCAATATTGGCTATTGGCGACAGATATCGTCATTTTGACCTTCGATCAAATGACGAGGACGACACCTGAGTTGGCACTACCTCTCCAAACGGTGGTGTGGCTACAGCGGACACTCTGGAAATCATCGTGGTTACAGCATAGACATTTTTGACCATTTCAGAACAGATAAAGAGTAGATAAGTAAGTAAATGATCCTATTTTAATCTTCTCCACCTTTTCTTACTTTTTTCCAAGTGGTTATTTAAAATCTCCTTTCAATAACCGCACGCAGATTTTTAAGAGGTAATGAGTAACGGACTTAAAAATAATATTCTCTTTAATCTTTGATATTAAAGAAATTCCTCCCTTTTCTCCCCTCGTTCCGTCGAGATGCGGCAGCCGGTTGAAAGACGGGCGTGGTTGTCAGAGATGTGATGTCATTAACTAAATCAACTGGATGAGTGGTTTCCCACTCACCCCTCCACCAGCGTTGTTGCGCTGCACTCATTGTGGACTGCTTTATATTCTTATGTAACACTTCAGCAAATTATTCTTATTTTTTTCTACTTATTATGATGAGTGGATGATAGAGATATCTCTAAGGTTCCACGTAAATGTATAACCGTTACCGTTACCGATAAATAAGTAAATAAATATTTTTAAAGCTCACAAATATAATTTAAAACAGTATTTTTTAAAAAAATTTTTTTTTTTTACTGAAGTTTACTGTTTTTGCACTCGATTATCGAATTACAAGGATAAATACATTTTTACCAATCAAATTTAATTACTTATTAAACTGTTAAGATATTTTAGTGCGAATGCATTTTAAACATAGCGAAATGTAATAAAAACTTTCAGAGAGAGAGAAATATTTAAAAATTAATAGTAAGTAACAGTATAAATGAAGGGGTATGAACGAATTTCAGGGATTTTGTGGAAAACTATATTTTAGAGTCAAATAAATATTAGAACAGGGGCAATTGCCATAAAATTAATTAGTTTCATTAATGTAAGTAAAAATAAATACTAGGAGTAAATAAAACCACACACACCACATGTAAATAAAAGAAAAATAAATACAGGTAAATACTAACTAATTTTTATTTTTAAGGCATAAATATAATTTACCATTGGATTTAGCCCAACCTATTTACAAAACTTAAAGATTTTAGACATTTTTTTCCAAATTGTTTGATGTTTCGAATTCTTAGGATGTTTAGGGAAACGACACAATAGGTGCCCACTCAGTTCCCCTCGCGTGTCCGCTGTAGCCACTGTCCTCTCTGACCACGTAACCCTCCAAATGTGGCGTGTGTGTGGTGTTATAAATAATAATAATATTCTGGAGTCCTGGAATTGTCTTTTTCCTGGATTTATTGGTAACAATAACTTTCAACAATAAACTTAACAATCTTTAACAAATTAAATCAAGTTACACTGATTAGACTGAAATAATAAAGAGAATAATTCTAATATTCGGAGATAAAAATCCTAGTAAACAACAGCACATCTAGTTATGCTGAAGCCAAGTTCAAGATTCCAACTGAGACAGAATCCGTTATATATGGTTTCTATCGAGATAGACCACGTGGGGTCTGAGGGTGGTGTCAACTACACTCCACCCACTCAGACCACCTGGTCTTTAATTCACAACACCAAACTACCTCATCGCGGCAACGGGAGGACATTTGAGCCACGACAGATTCAAAGTGCATCAATCCCTTCGACACGGCAAGCCTTCAGTACCACAAAGACTCGAACTCATGACACGAGATCGTGACCATGACCACTGAGCTAGTGTGACCACTTGTTTACCACCAGGTGACTACTAAATAAAACTAACCAATAAGTGTGTTACAAATTTTGAACTTCAATGCAGTCCACAAAACTATAACTTTTCTAGTAACGTCCCATCCAATTAAATTGTAATACCCTAATACAAGGATGCGTAGTATTCAATCATTTTGACAAGGAACAAGTTTCATACATGAAAATCAAAATCTAAAATCCAGACGCAATATTCCAGACGAAAGTATTTAAGAGGGTAAAAAAATAACCAAAAAATCACGGTTGTCATAGAAACAAAAATAAATGCCAAACTTAAATACTCAATGTATAAACCATTTCTAAAATATATGCAAAACTTATTTTTATTTCCTTACCATAATAGCATATACAGTCGACTTTCGATAATTCGAAGTTGGGGGAATCAATGAAAAACTTCGAATTATCAAGAGGGTAGGAAAAAACTCAAAATGTACACGAAGAGAAATTTTTTTCTAACACATTTAAATTTGAAACTATGTAGTAAAACAACAATTGTACATATGTATAAAATTATTTTAAAGTATTTTTAAAAAGTACATATTACACGGTATAAATATTATACAGAAGTTTAAAGTCCTGTATTAAAAAAAATAATACATTTATATATGTATTAAAAATTATTAAAATAATACAGACTGTTCATAATTATTTTTCTTTGACGAAAAAATCTGTTATCTTCCATTCCTCATTGGAAATAAAATCATTTCGCACTTGGTTCCCTCAGACCACTGCCCTCAGCATTATTGATTCTTGAAGGCACGGTCCAGTCCGGCCCGTGCCCTATTTTGTGCCACATTCTATACATCCCACAGATTAGCCATAAATCGTCATGCCAGTCCGACGCAAAATACATAATCCTACTCATTACAATACTACGCAGACAGATGGTCTTCAAAGGGGCTACGTTACAGGGGGGGGGGAGACACGCAGAGACAATATAACACAAAACTTGTAAGCTCCAATTTGTTTACTTCAGTACTATACATGACAGTGAGTCTTCGAATTTTGTAGAGAGTTTTATTGGATAACTTCGAATCATCACGAGTAGTAGTCTAGCCAGCCACAGATATATTTACTGCGAAATATTGAGTGTACCAAAACGTATTGTTTTAGTTCGAAATATCAAGAGTTTTTCTGGGGATTGAGCATATACTTCACATTGGCGAGAGGTTCGTATTATCGAAGGTTTGAATCAGCGAGAATCATACTATAAGAACGTAAAAATGTCATGATCATAAAAAAATATTCTATAACAGTTTTGTTTTGTTAATAAATTACGTAATTCAGGGGATCAAGTTTTCAGTAATTTAATAACAAAGTCATATTTTCCATAACGTGACTATTCTTATTCTACTTCTATAATATTAATCAAAATTAGAGCGCCCTCGTATACTGTAGATCCCGCAGTAATTATATCCCATACTGAACACCAAAGAGTTAGATAAGGGTCAAATAACCATTCTCATCTATCCCATTCGGTTTCATTAACTGTGGTAGCCTTCTTTAATTCCACGTCTGCCAATTGTTAGGGAGCGTCGGTTATGGCATGCATCGGTGCCTCTCACTTAAACAGCGACCCACGGGGCACGCGTCATCTGTGATTACTGACGCACAACGCCCAGACCGCACTTTCTGAGGAAAAGGCCTCATCACAGGATGCTATTAGCGAAGTAGAGGGATAAAAATGGTTTGGAGAGAGATCGAATTGTATTTCGGTTGCGTGAATAACCGCTGATATGCGTATTACTTGTGTAAAAGTGTTATTATGCTCTGGAAAAAAATAGAAAGACATTTTAAATTTATAATAACCACGAAAAAATTATTTCAATTTGGATAGAAGGTGTTTTAATGTTATTTAAACATGGGGGGAAAACATTTTCAGATGAAAACCCGACCTGTTATTTCACTTCTATCTGAATCAAAACATATTTTCCACACAGTATACAGATAAAAGGATGCATAGAGAATGGGTGTGTATCCTTTTTGCTGTTGTTGTTACTTATGCCACCTGTCTGACGTAGTCAGATCGAGGCCCACGAAATTCATCATGGCATCGGGCTAGATTGTACGCCTGTCGTTATCCGTAGCTTTGAGCACCATGCAGGTGACAGTACGATTTGGCTCGGTTCCTTCCCAATTTTGAAGGGGAACACCCTGGGAGTGGTCAGAGGCCTCCCACCTCTCTTCCCCTTCCACCAACCTCACGAGAGGACTTGCGGCTCAACGGCTATTTAGAGTACCCCCATGCCGCGAAGGCACTATACATTTACAAACATCCATGCTTTCTCCGGGATTCGAACCAGGCTCGACGGAACAGCAGTCAGCGTCGCTAACCACTATACCGGATGGGTGACTTGTGTATCCTTTTTAGTCAACATATCCTTTTATTTAACCACCGTTATGTGTGGTAAGAAAATCATTCCTCTTTGGTTGAGTCGAGAGATCACAACAGCCTAGCGGTCCCGGTCAGTGACATCTTAAGATTTCTCGAAGCCCTGGGCCCCCAAGCTAAGGTCCCCCCCACCTGCAATCTTCTTAAGTAGACAGTATACAGCATATACGCTTTGCCAAATACTTGTACAAACGATAACCTGTAACCTATAAACGTGTGTGACTCATAGTCTCACAAACCTAGGCATAAACCGACTTGACAGATCACAGTCTTTCGACTAAATGAAGTTATGATGGTTAATAGTGGTAGGTGTCTAGATACCAGATGACGGACACGACACAATGCGCCAGCAACTGTTGCCAGTTAGCATATACCTCGATATTTCCATTTTTTGGAGAATATGCCCAGAAATAGCATTTAACGATTAAAATTATTCGGATCATGATCTTATTGTGGCTGAATATGGGCCCCCTATCAGGGGCCAAGGCTCTGGGACGGGGTTGCCCATTTGACCCAAACCTTAAAACGTTCCTAGCCATGATCACGGACTTGTAGCCGGCGTGTCATAAGTTCGAGTCCTAGTACCACGAAAGACCCGCCGTGTAGAGGGGCTGATATATATACACACATTAAATCTCTCTGACATGGCTAAGAATCCTCAAGTTGGCGTGGTATGGAAGTTAGAAGAGAGGTTTCCAGCTCAGGTGTCTTCATCACTTGACCACGGTTCAAAATTGCGAGGCCCTTTGCCAATACCCCTCGTTTTGCTTTAGAATGTGACGCTAATAAACACTAAATCGGTCGAATCGAGGTTTGACAAAGCCAATCTTATATATTTCCCTAAGGAACTTACATTATTTTGGAGGCATTATTCTATATAATAAAATATTTTGTGTTGAGCCACTGCACCAACTTACTTAAATCTTCATTTTAAATGTTTTATGACAATTATAAAATCATCATATTATTTTATATATTAAACTTGTTGATTTGAACTTCGCTCATGTGACACCCTACCGTGGCCGTGGTAGCTTTGTGGTCAAGCTATCGGATCTTGGCTAGCATGTCATTCCGAGCCCAGTACCACTAAAGACCCACCGTGTAAAGGAGTAATGCACTTTAAATCTGTCGAGAGCTCATACGTCTTTCCGTTGGTGTGGTGTGGTAGTTAGGAGAGGGGGTGACAGCTCAGGTGTCATCTTCGTCACTTGATCATGGTTCAAAATTAAGAGTCCATCGGCAAAAGCCCTTGTGTCGTAGTCACAAAGGAGAAATTGCCCCTATTCAAGATGAACTCCGCAGCTGGGGAGCACGTGGGTTTGGCGTCATTGTGCCTTGGCGGACAGCTGGACTATCGGCACCGGTGTGACTGGAAAACACTATGGGCTGGGCATCACTGCATTATTTTTCATTCATAGGCAGTGATTGTCAGTCTTGAAAGGATGGTGCCTCGGCAGACGGCGGCGGGTGGCATCAAAAAAATCGCGATGGTTCGAGTACCAGATGTCAGCCTTGTCGCTGGCGACCTTTGAGAGGGACCAGAACCTTTGTTATCTCTGCTCGAATGGTGGACTTGCAAGACCGAGGTGCCGGGTGCAAGACCTTGAGGCTGGCCAATGAGGGTTGATGAGGGGCGTGGAGTGGGCCCGCCCCTAGAGTTTAAGAGGGTCGACCCAAGAAAAAGAGGGATGGCTCCCGATCGACTCCCACGAGAGACCGGAGATGGAATCGGCGGATCTAGGAAGAGGGAGACGCGATGATGAGTGAACACCGACCGAATGACTAAATAAATAGAACTGTCTAAATAGAATTAACACCTGAGACTGATTTTTCTCTTCATAGTGATCTTCTAAATGTTAAAAAGTGAAATAAACCAATTTTAGATCACAAATAAAAGTATTTTTTAATGATTAGCCTGGCGTCACAATACGCTACCAAGTCCACAACGCCACACCCTCGTGTAGCTGAACAGTGCGATGTTAATATTCACTCACTCACGTGACACCCTACCAAACAGGTCAATGGGATATGGGTTATGAATTTCTCTTTTGTGAAGCATGTTCGCGAAACAAGGGCAGCATTGTAGCTGATATTCAGTGGCGTAACGGAGAATATCAGGAACCCCTTGTAAAATCAGGTTTTGGGCCCCCTAGAAATCCTGAGCCCCCGAGATGCAGAGTTGCGGGGTTGTACGTTGCGCCACTGCTGATATTTGGATTTAATCCAATAACTTGTCCTCTTTTAAGACAAAAACAATATGTTCACGCTTCACAAATAAAAACGTTTTAATTAATAAAAAAAATTTCCGTTTTATTTTTAAAGTAGAGTTTTAAAAAAAAATTCTCTGGCAGCGGTGGGATTCGAACCCACGCCTCCGAGGAGACTGGTGCCTTAAACCAGCGCCTTAGACCGCTCGGCCACGCTACCGATATCGTTCGAAATCGGAAATCTAAACATATCGTGTAACTTCAATGACAAATGAGCTTTAAATAAACCGGTTCGCATAAATCAAACGGTGTCAATGACAGATAATGGAGATAATTTACTAGAGTTTTTACGCCTTTCGTCTGCGTGATATATTTGCAATTCTTGTTAGGATCAGTGACATAAAAGCCCAAGAAGCTTCTTTCTCTAGTTTTGGACTCTTCAATTTATGAAACAAGAGTAGGATGAGTGAGTGAGGAATGAAATTAACATCAGACTATAAAGCTGGACAAGGGCTATTGGTGACAGATTTCATAATTTTAAATCATTATCAAGTGACGAGGACGGCACCTGAGCTGGCACCCCTTTCTTCTAGCTTCTACACCACACCAACAGGGAAACGCTTGAGCCTTGGCAGAGCGTGCATAGGTCCCCTCTACATGGTGGTGTTCAGCGGTACTAGGTTCAAAGCCGTGATCTTGACCACTAGGCTACCACGGCCATTACAAGAATAGGACTGGTAATATAAAGTGAAGTGAAGGAATTATAACTGAAAAGGATTCCATCAAAAATCATTATAAAAATAGTATAGGGTTTGTTTAATGCCAAAATTATATGTACGTTTAAGTTTCGTGTGGAGTGTTGGGTCTTTTGGAGAGTGAGACACTCTCATATGTAATCAAATCTTGCCTTCTGTTAAAATATGTGTACAGTATGTGTGCAGACAAGCGATGGATCTTAGCTTTTTTCAGTTATATTCATCAAATCGAACAATCTATTAAATTAAAATAAAAATGTTATCCACTTATTTCACCCTTAAATGAATTTAAAAGCTCTTTTATGCCTGAAATTGAATTTAATAACTGCACTAACTTAGGAAAATTCACACGCTTAAATAACAATAAAAAATACTCTGGCAGCGGTGGGATTCGAACCCACGCCTCCGAGGAGACTGGTGCCTTAAACCAGCGCCTTAGACCGCTCGGCCACGCTACCACAACAGCTGCTAAGATAAATCAAAACATATCGCATAACTTCAATGACAAATGAGCTTTAAATAAACCGGTTCGTGAGTAAATCAAACGGTGTCAATGACAGATAATGCACTCGCTTCTGGAGAGAACTTAAAAACGTTTTCGCATCTGTTTGTGGCGATATTTATATTCATTATCTGCCGACTGAAGTTCTCAACGTAGCGCGACTCTAATGTGAAGCTCATAACTTAATTCAACTCACTTTGATACAATTTGTAGAGTCTAAAAAGATTTTATAACAACAAGAACTTCAACCTAAGATACCGCTAAAGCCCTTTTTGGCCCACTTCTAAAAACTTTCCCATCACTGGAAGAGGAATACTAAAAAAATATATAACTTATTTCTTGCATTATTTTTTGAAGTGAAAACTTCTTTAGCGGCGTTGGGCACTTTTTGGTAGGGGAAAATCTTATGGGTTCGCGTCACCGACATGCTCTGACTGGCGCATGCGCAGTGTGCTGTTCGCCTTAGAAACTTTTTGGATGGGTGAAATATCCTGCGTTCGCGTCACCGACATGCTTATAGCGAGAGAACATTAACGTCGCACTGATTAGCAACACGAGGGCTTTTGGCGACGGTCCGCGTAATTTTGAACCATGGTCAAGTGACGCGGACGACACCTGAGCTGGCACCCCCTCTCCTAACTACCACACCACACCAACGAGAGGACGTTTGAGCTCTTCGACAGATTTAACGTGCATCGCTCCCCTACACGGCGGATCTTTAGTGGTACTAGGATCGAACTCATGACACGCTAGCCATGATCCGATGCCTAGACCACTCGCCCGCGCCTGACATGCTTATAGCAGTATTTCTGTAGCTATACAGCTGACGTATAGAGCAGTGTATATCTTATAAGTGAAATTGAATGGATTTGGTTAAAAGTTCAATGTGTATATAGCGTTTTGTTGAAATAGCGTTTGAAATTTTTATATTATTTAAAATTATTTTAAATCTTCGTATTTATTCTGCCGTTTGAAAATTTTGCATTATTTATTTTCTAATATTTAACCTCTGCAATGCATCACGCAATCCGGATTAGTATTTCACAGTGGCTTAGAGGTTTTCTTACTACTGCGGTAAAACAGATTTCTAGTTATTCAACCATATTTTTATCGTGGATTTTGAAATTAAAAATTTTATAAAATGTAATAACAATTGAAGATTAATGTGTTGAAGTTTAAAATATGGTTATCAATGCGAGTCATCGAGAGGATCGAACGTTAGAATTGAAAAGGTTACACAAAAAATACACTACAAATGGTATCCAAAACTTTTCAAGAATTGATCTCCAACAAGAAAGGATTATCGGTATTTTCATTCAATTGTCAAAGTTTGCATGCGCATGCAGCTGACCTAAAAAATGATGCTATCGTAAAAAAGTCAAATGTTCTGCTTTTCTCAGAAATTCGTATGAAAAACGAAGAACCACTTGATATTCCGAATTTCAACTTGGTTGTAAGTTATTAAAGACCCGAAGTTCCAGCAGCAGGCGTAGCTATTTATCACAATACTCAAGATACGTCACACTTCATTACTTCACATATGGACACACTTACTAAATTCACTAGAAGCATTGATGTTAATGTTTCTGATATAGGCGAAATATGCGTTGCTCGTTGTGATTCCGAGAATGGGCAATACATATTAATGGTTGAAGTTTATATTTCGCCTGAAAAATCTATGAGACAGATTCAAACAATTTTTATTCGAAAATTTGATGATTTATACAAAAGAAGGTTCTGAAATACTCGAAAAAAGATTTGGTCGAAAAATATATGATAATGTACCGATGATTTTAAGTGGAGACTTCAATATTAACTTTGCAGAACTAATTGAATTTCTAAATGAAACACTTAATTTAAATATGTCCAATGATCGAAAACTCAGTTCTGCAAAATATAAAACGACGATCGATTCGGTTTTTACACGATACATAGATAAATTTGAATCAAACATTTTCCTTTCTTACTTAAGTTACCATAAGCCTGTTGTATCTTTTTTGAACAAAATGAAATAATTGAAAGTACAAAAAGTCTAAGTATAGTTGAAATTAATGATGACAATGATGCAATTAAAATAATGTTAAAAATCAAGTACATTGAAATTTAAGTAAATACAAATACTATCTATAAATAATGATTGTATATTAATTGTTATTTCAATTGAATTGTATTTATATTTTGTCATGATCTTGTACAGTAATATATTTGAATAATAAAAAAACCATATAAACATATGCGTATAATTGTTGTTCGGAGTGTCAATAGATGTGAAAACTAGATTGAAGTTGATAATTTTAATTCAAACATTATGAAATTTCAAATTTTAATACTAAAGGTTCTAAGTTTTCACTTCTATCGGCAGTCTCTATGACTGCCCCCCCCCCTTTTTATTCACAGCATTTTCATTTTTTATACTTCTTTATATTTCTAGTGATGATTATTTTTTCAAATACACAAAATGACAAGGCAACCAATACCAACATGAGACATTGAGAGGTGGGAGATTTTTTGATATAGTGACCATACACATTTTTCTACAGATTCCTCTAATTTTTCAAAAGATTGAGCTAATCTGTCCGAATAATAAACTTAGTGAATGTAAAGTCTTAAATTAGATACAAGTTTTGAACACAGACACGTAACGTGGTGTGGAAGTTTGGAAACAACGTGATGAGTTGATTTTATCATCTGTTTAAAGAAAAACTGAGTAGTGAGAGTTTTTTTTTATGTCGCCCTATAAAACAATACGAAAGACCTATTGGCGAAGAACCTCGTAATTTTAAACTTTGGTCAAGTAACGAGGACGATACCTGAGCTGGTACCACCCTCTCCTAACTACCGCTCCAAACCAACGAGAGGACATCGATCCCCTCTTCACAGCGGGTCTTTAGTGGCACCAGGACTTGAAGCCGCAACACGCTGACCACAACCATAAGGCTACCGCGGCCACTACCATCTGATAGAGTGAGTGAATATTAATGTCGCTCTGTTTAGCTACACGTGGGCTTTTGGCGACGGACCACGTAATTTTGAACCATGGTCAAGTGACGTGGACGATACCTGAGCTGGCACCCCCTCTCCTAACTACCACACCACACCAACGGGAAGACGTTTGAGCTCTCGACGTGGCTGCGGTAGCCAAGTGGTCTAGGCATTGAATCGTGGCTAGCATCTCATGAGTTCGATCCCAGTACTACAGAAGACCCGCCGTGTAGGGGCACGATGCACGAAAAATCTGTCGAGAGTTCAAACGTCCTCCCGATGGTGTGGTAGCTAGGAGAGGGGGAGCCAACTCAGGTGTCGTCCGCGTCACTTGACCATGGTTCAAAATTACGTGGACCGTCCCCAAAAGCCGTCGTGTAGCTGAACAGTGGGACGTTAATATTCACTCACTCGAGCTCTCGACATATTTAACGTGCATCGCATCCCTACACGGAGGGTCTTCAGTGGTACTGGGCTCGAACTCATGTCACGCTAGCCATGATCCGATACCTTGACCACTTGGCTACCGCGGCCACATCATCTGATAGAACTCATAACGAATAGTTAATTGTGTATTTTAATGGAATACTAATAAATCATATAAAATCATATGAAACGCGTAATTCTTTTAAATTCCTCAGGTATTAATTAATCTTTATACACGTTAAAAAGTAGCTAAATAAATTATAGTTTAAAAAAACTAAAAAACACCCTGTTATAGTTAATCGAGTAATTTAATCTTTTAGTCTCCAAATCTGGAATGAGTCACCAAATCTGGAAATGGGATCTGAAATGAGTCGCCAGATGCAGGATAGGATCCGAAAATGGGAGGTTGTTAATCATGATGATCCTGATCAGGACAATGGAACAAAATTATTAAATTATTGTACTGTTATCGGTTCTGGACAAGTGAGCAAAATTTCGAATTAATCTGACCATTTAAAGTGGGTAAAAATTGTTTGAAGATTCCGCTACATACAAGTGAAGCTTATAAAAGGGTGTTAAAAAAGGTATATTCGTTCAATTTATGTTAATAATGCTGTAAAATTTGCATAATACAAAGAGGCATTTATTTTCCTGACAATTTTCATTTAAAAGCTCATAACATTAAAAAAAATAAACAGAATGCCATAAAAAAATATAAAGTGCCATTAACACTTTCAAGATCAAAAAACTCCATCCGAAATTATTCAAAAACTTCTTCAAATTTCGTCTTTTTTTTTTTTTTTTCACTCTCACGTGTATGTGAACTGTGTCGTGTAATATGAAAACTTTTCTTCCGTAAAAATTAATTTTAATATTATTTTAGAAATTAGACGAGCGAAGAGTTAACTTTTTTTCTTCTCTGCTCTGTAAAGAATTTTCTCAGATTAGGAGTTAGTTGTTTGACTTGTCTGTTTTTCTTTCATTTCGAAGCCGCGCTCTCCTGCTGTTTTTTAATCATGGAGCCTTTCAACGGGGCCAAAGTTCCCGCGCATAACTACGATCAATAGTGGATTTTATAGACATAAAAAACTTGTATTTGCAAGAAACAAAGATAAGATATCTTATCTTCCCACGTCATTTTTGACAGGTTTTTTTTTAGTTAGCTTTTGACGTAATTGACGTTACGTGCTAGGGAAAATGTTTGAGCCCTTATTATTATTATTATTATTTAAAAAGTTAAAGAGCACAGGAACTAAATTTTTTTACGAATATCCGATCTCGAAAAATAAAACTATAGCAAAAAATATATATTTGTATGAAATATTACATTTTGATTGTGTGATTGTTTAATGAAGCCACAATTAAAACAATATGAGGGCTTCGTAATTTTGTGAATGGATGAGTCGTTGGGTTAAGCGACACGGAGCCCTCTAGGCACTCAGATTCTTGGGGCGCTGTAGCCTAATAATTTACTACACAACATTTTAGGATATTTCATTGCACAAATAAAATAAAAAGTTCAGCAAATTAAAAAAATATAACTATAAACAATAATTATTTATTAGAATCTGTAATAAAAAACTAACCCTTGTAATAAAAATAGCCAAATATTTAGTTTTCTCAAATTTTGGGGGGCCCCTAAAAAGTGTGGGGCCCATAGGCAATTGCCTACTCCACCTAATGAGTAATCCGGCACTGTTCGTGACCACCCACTAGTCTACAGGGGTTGTAGAAAACTATAGAGAGCAATATGTAACATCTTTTTCAGAGAAACTATAGATTTTAATAAAAGAAAATCTGATATACGTATTATTTTGTACCAATTTTGCGTATGCCTATAATATTAAGTTAACTTTAAAAAAAGGAAAATAATTGATCATTAATTTGTCTGAAATATAATCTACACTCTTTGCAGAAGTATTTAAAAAAGATTAACTTAAATATAAGGAAAAGCTTGAATTCAACAGGAGGAGTATCTGTGAGTGAGTGGACTTTGAACTCCAACAGATAAAACATGCATCAGACCCTTTACACAGCAGGTCTTCAGTAGCACAAGGCTCGAATTCATGACACGCCAACCACGAGTTCGTGACCTGGACAACTAGACTACCGTAGCCACGGGGTGGAAGGTCATTTAACTTTCAAAACCTTTAGAATTAATTTGATCAAACTTGCTACTATAACTCCTTTCAAAGCTACCTAGATAAAGCTATTTGTTAAAAAAGATTTCAAACTCGATATGATTAACTTTCCACTAAATCTTGAATGCTTCAAATAGTATCTTAAAAAGTAAAAAAAAAAAATAATAATTGTTTTATAGACAAAAAAAAAATAATAGTAATTTCTATAGTCTAAAAAATCTAATGACCTAATAATCATACAACAGAAATCTCATGAAGCAACATAATAAATATTAAAAAAAATCCACTCTCGAATATAAATTTTCTTACTGTAAACTATTTTCACCGGTCGAAATAAAAGTTCCTTTAAAACCTTTCAAAGTTTAATGATCCCATTACTGTAAAACAAAAGTGTTTGCAAAACACTCTCGAGGCAAGGTAATAATACACGAAAAAATTTCAATCTGGGTTTAATTTACATTTCAATAAACTATAAACTTCTCTCGCAATCGTATTGAATTGCTCGATGGTACCTTTTTAAGAAACTCGATGGAAAGTCCTTATCATTATTTTAAATGAATCTTGTACGGGGAAGAAGAAAAGTCATTAAACCGCAGTAATAAGGGGTAAGAAAGACGATTAAGAAAGAGAGAAAAAATGAATGAAAGAAAGGAAAAAATAGTTCCTATTAGGGAGAAAAAGATGTTATTAAAAAAAAAAATTCACTGTTGAACAAGGAATCATAGAGCGGGGCATTGGTATAATCGTAATAGCTAAGCCATTGATGAGAAATGCTTATTCGGATAGAAATTAACAAGGAATAATGGATGAAATGTAATGAAAGATTGTATTTTAATGATTACTTTTTGAAAATGGAGTATATAATTATTAAAGGATTGAGTTCTCATAATATCTTAACCTATTAACTTCGCACAATGAGGCAACACTAGGGATATTGGTGACGAACTTCGTAATTTTAGACTATGGTTAAATGATGCGGAGGAAGGGACGTCTTAAGGCATGGGCCAACTGGGCCTGGGCCTCGGTCGAAAGAGGGGCCTCGTCTCATTCTCGACTCAACCTTAATAAGATCATAATTCGAATAATTTCAATGGTCAAATGTTATTTCCGTTTTTGTTCTCCAAAAAACTGGGAATTTCGAACGATGTGTCAACTGGCCAAACATGATGACCGTCGTCCATGCAAAGGCCTACCATCATTACTCATGCAATCAAAAGGCGACTGTCAGTCTAGCCAGTTTGTGCGATTGTAAGTCATGCACATTTATTTGTTTCAGGTTAATGTTTGTACCAGTATTTGACAACGTATGCTATGTACTGTCTACTTTTAAGGATCATAGGTAGGGCCTACATTTTTGTAAGGCCCCAGGGCCTACTTTCCAGTAAAAGCCAAAGGCCTCAAAAGGTTTTAAGACATCCCGCATTGAAGACTCTACTCTCTCCAAACTTCAACACCACACTAACTAAAGGACTTTGAGCCTCGATAGATTTAACGTGCATGAGTCTTTCTACGCGATGGATCTTCAGTTACACAAGGAACCAAACTCATGACATCCCGAGCATAACTAACCATTAAGCTACTGTGCCCCCCCCCCACCCACCCACGCTGCTCTAAAACGCTAATAGATGTATAATGCAAAATATTGATGTGGTATTATACCAACTACAGAGCGATTATTAGCATTATTAGATTGTTCTGGTGCCGTGTGAGGTGTCTGTTATGCTGAGGCTGAGACATTGGCGTGGTGTGGAAGCATGTAGAGCGCAGTGGCTCTTAAACTTTTTTAACCCATGGACCCCTTTTTAATACGCTTTTATAAGTTTCACTTGTATGTAACGGAATCTTTGAACTCGATTTTTACCCACTTTGAAAAGTCAGATTAATTCGAAATTTTGCACATTTGTCAAGGACCGATGACAATACAATAATTTCACAATTTTGTTCCATTGTCCTGATCAGGATCATCAGGAATAATGATTTAGATTTGGCGACTTATTGCATATGCCATTTTCAGATTTGGTGACGAATTCCAGATTTAGCGACTAAAATATTAAAGTGCAACCCTAAAAGCGAATACACTTGTGGTTCGCTTAATAAAACAAACAAAAGGATGTTCTTTATGTGAGAAAGGGGAGGGTGGGTGCTTTAGCAATTTCTTACCATAATATAAACAATTATTTAGTTTCTCTGAAAATGGAAATAAAAAAAAAGACTCGTGCATGTGGGAAAAAAAATTTATTTTCTAACTGCTAAATGTTTTTTTTATTTTTATAAAGCAATACTTTTAGACGTGATGATACGAATTAGCATTACAGCAATACGTTTAAAAGGTGATAATACGATTGACACTTAATGTTTCTACTTAACACACTTTTATTAGTTTGACCTGTATCTATAAAGATGGAATCTTTGAAATATAACGATACGGGACTCATCCGAGGCCCCGTAAACGGAGAGAATAAATACCCTTCAGACCCGTTAATTAATATCCATTGAAGCAGTTACGTAATTCCCCCCCCCCCCCGCCTCCAAATATCAAACTCAAGGATAAATTCAACAATAAGTAAATGATAGTTTGAAAACTGAAAAAAAAAACACGTTTTTATTGTAGATCAAACTAAAAAATGAAAAATAAATTATAGTTTAAAAAAAAGAACAACTAAAAAACACGCTTTTATAGTGAATCGAAATAAAAAGTAAAAGAATAATTCTAAATATAAGAATAAAATATGATTAACGAGAAAATTATTATGTCATTGTGGAAAAAGCGTGGGGTGCTTTGTACTACGTTTTTACTTTAACTCAGCATTTCAGAATAGAACTAGTAAGAAATTATAACAATTAATATAGAGCACCCCACGCTTTTACCCGAATGTGACATTAATTTTCTCGTTAACCATTTTGTTCTTATATTTAGAATTACTTTTTTTTAAACTTTTTAGTTCAATTCACACACACACTATAAAAGCGTGTTTTTTTTTGTTTTTTGTGTTTTTTTTAAACAATTTATTACAACCAAAACTTGCCCCCGTGCCGACTCCTTTTTAAAGTCAAAACTTTCCCAAGGACCCCCAAGTGAAAAAACTACATAAATGCATAGTATGAAAACTACAAATTAAAAAAAAAAACTTTTTGTTGAAGAATTACTTATGAAAATTATAACTTTTGTTTAAAATAAAATTTTAAAACAAATTAATGACTTGGATGAACTTGATGAGATGTTATGAGTGTATTTATATATCCGTCTCAATGTTTGAGTAGCAACCACAAATCCCCACGAGCGGTCGGTTTCTTTTTTTTTCTTTCTTGTGGATTTTTTACGGCACTAAATCCACGCTCTACTGAATTGGAAGACGGGAAAGTAGTCAACAACTTCTGTGCTATAATCCATAATGCAGGATATAAAACTGGGATCTGTTTTTGTAACCAGAATTTGTGGTATCCTTGTTCAAACATTGGTTTAAGTCCCTCTTTTGTGAATATTTCAATAAGATGCTCCTGTATTAGTATGGATTCATCTGTGCTTGGGATCTGAGTAAGTCCACGCGCAAAAGGGTTCAACATCCAGTCGGGAATTCCCAAGTGAATTATTGTTAGTTATTTAAATTCCCATAAAAAAATAGTTCAAAATTTTTTGTTTTATATTAAATTTGTGCGAACCCCCTGACGTTGTGTTCAGGGACCCCCCCCCCCAAATCAATTTTAATTTTCTGTGGACTCCCTGAATGATACCGGGGACCCCTTGGGGTCTGTAGGGACCCCTTTGGGAACCACTGATGTAGAGAAAGGTGCCAGCTCTGGTCTAGTCCTTGTCATTTGAGAATGGTTCAATCAATCAATCGATAGATTATAATTCAAAATGAAAAGAAAAAAAAATTTCAAATAAAAATATACATGTGTTATATGCATATTTGAATAATGGTAGAAATATTTAATATCCCAAAGAGCGTGAATAAACTGTTTTATTGTAAAAGTATGTCAGTATTGAATTGAATATAACGTTTTAGTGAATACATATTCTGGGAAATATATAAACTATTCCTCTATTCAACTCTCGAGAGAGAGTCTTTTTACCCAATTTTTTTTTATTTTTTCGTTTACAAAATAAATATGTTTCGTTTTGTCTCGTTATCCATAAAAGAGAATTTCTATGTACTTAGTCATCTTTTTTACGTAACGAGGGAATTGGAAATGCCATTGTGCTCCTATTCTTTTAAATTAATTCAATGCATGTTTTTTTTTTAGTGTGACGTTAAATATTTCCTTACTTGCCCATATGAAACATTTCATTAAAGCTATATTAATATTCCCTTAATTAATTTCTAGTTTTTCTTTTTATTAATTTCATCAGCTGGTATCGTACAATCTGCGTGACTCACAAATACGATACGTAGGGCTTGCAATTGAAGAAAAAAATTGTTCTAAAATTGTGAATTTTGCCAAAAATTGACAAATTTTTATGACTTTATTTTATAGGCTATCTTATTATCTTTATAAAAATATCAAGTTTATTATTTTGCGTTCACTAGAATAAAAACTGAAAGTGTTTTAGTAAAAGCAGATGCCATTACTTTGAGCAAGATATGTCATACTTTGAAACGCGTTTTACTCGAAATGTGTTTTTTTGAAAATGCTCAGACTACATATTTGCTAACAGTGATTGCTAAAAAAGTTTTGAAAATAATCAACTGAAATTTTTTGTTCTGTATAATAGTAGAAGTGTTTTAATCTTCAGATTTATTAATCACTGTTTTATTGCAAAATTTATAGTCCCTTATGTGAATATAATCACTGTTATTTCTTAAGCAATTTCATATAATAACTAATATAAAGTGCTCTAGTTTATGCAAAAATTGAAAAATTGAAAATTTGCTCATAAAACTGATAATTTTTTTGTATTTTTAAAAAAGTGATTTAGAGTGAAAAACTTCAAGAATATAAGGAAATGCTGAAATGTTTTCATCAGATAGTATTATTTTCATTTTGAATTTTTCTTTATACAGTGAATGAAAACAAATGTGTCTAGGTT
The DNA here is from genome assembly GCA_019973975.1 of Trichonephila clavata. Lineage (NCBI taxonomy): Eukaryota > Metazoa > Arthropoda > Arachnida > Araneae > Nephilidae > Trichonephila > Trichonephila clavata. The sequence goes on along the minus strand of BMAO01032617.1, from coordinate 74,448 downwards.
TTTTCTCCCCTGCATAATAATAATGAATAAATAATTTTATTTGACAATACTAATATCCCCTTGTTTTTTATTCACCTAACTAATCCCTGAAATATAACATTACAAAATTTGAAGTTATCACTTCTATCGTGTGGTCATAAGTACACACAATTTTTTTTATGAGTGCTTTTTTTCTTAAATTAAAATATTAATCCCATTTTATTAAACTCATTTTCACAAATTCTTAAAAAATATTACTAGACCATTTATTTTAAATACCATACTTTTGAATTGTTGGGAGCTAAAACTTTTTAAGTATCCTTCTGCATTGTCTCAATATGAAACCAATTCGTTTTGCAAAAATGTTTTTGCAGAAACACTCCACAGAACTTCAACTGTCGAAATCTCGATTATTTTTCTACTCAAGAGCCCTCCAGTCGCTCGAAATCATCATCTTGAATACATTAAAAAGGGATAAAATTATGCTGCGTATTCAAGTTTTGTTGTTTGCATATTTTAATATTTGATCAGTCAAGAGAGATTTAAATAAGTCTCTCCTGTAGATGTCCATTAGTTTCTTAACAATGTGTCTGACTGCAGAGGAGGAAAATTAGGTTAATAATGCTGTGGAAGCGTATGTCTCTATTTTTTTGGAGAGTGAGCGGAAAATTAATGTCTCGGAGCTGTTATTTTTGAATTTATTATTAACATAAATCTCTCTTTAAAATGTTTATTCTATCTGCAGTTCCTAACGATCTATTTAAGAGGTACAAGAAGTCATTTAGTTCTTATTTATATATGGGCATTACACTTCTCATATTTTAAGTGGCGAAAATAAAGGAAGTGTATCGTAACTGGGGTATTTTTAGAAGAATTTAAATGCTCTACTTCAAGTTGACACCTTTTTAAAATTTAAATTGTTAACTAAGTATTTTAGAATAATTAAATTTTTTTTTAAAAAAATTAAACAAAAAAGAGCAACTTTAAGAAAAAAGTTCAAAATTTTTTTCCCTAGCTGCTTAGTTTTAGAAAGAAAACATAATTAGCGCCAGAAATTATTGTACTAATTTCGAAAAACAAAAGCGAACCGCAGTAATCTAGTGAGTGAGTGTTTAATAATGTCGCACTATATAAAGCAATACGATGGCTATTGGCGACGGACCTCGTAATTTTGAACCACGATCAAGTGACGAGGACGACACCTAATATGACACCATCCCTTCACCAAAGAGAGAACCAAAAAATATGTAAATAACGATTGTAAGTTTCGACAGTTTTTAAGTGCCATAGCCACTCGCAAAAAGAGTATGAATTTGAAGTTGCACTATAAAGCTACATGAGGGCTACTGGTCACAAACCTCAAAATTTAAACCATTGTCAAGCAACAAGAATGACACCTGAGCTTGCACTCTCATCTCTAAACCCCCTCAGTAGGCTCATCTTCTTTAGATGAGTACGGGTGTCACAATCCCGAGGTACCCTAGTGATCTTTTCCTTTTCCCAATGGGTTTACTGTCTTTGGTAAAAACGGGTGTAACGACCCCGGGGTACCCTAGAGATCCTTCTTTATTTTCGACCCAAATTCTTGTCATACAATTCTTACTTTCTTTCTTTTCCCGTCTAGACTACAGTTCTATCTTTTAATATAAGCGCGAATAGATTTAAAATTTAATTTACGTTTTGTTTAATCTGTAGCAATTATTTGATGTATTTGTTGGATTACGTATTATTCAATTTTAATAACATAGTTTGGTTTTTCATTTTGTATTTTGTTAATTTGATCGATTTTAATGAATTTTAGTTCTTAAACGTACCTTATTCATGTCATTAATTAAAATTTTTAAAAATTTTTATGGAATTTTAAACTAATGTTTGGCGCAGTATAGCCGAAATCGGCTCCTTGCGCCAATAAACTCACAATCACTCACTCACTCATCTCCAAACTATTATACCACGCCAGTGACAGGACTTAAAGCCACGACATTTTTTCCTGCATCAGTCCCCCTACAAGGCAATACTTCAGCGGCATTAGGGCTCGAACTCGTGAACTGGTGACCATGACCATGACTAATCAAATGGTTAAGGTGGCGAAATCATAACTGACATAGTTGCTGTGGAATCATGAGTACAACTGCCACTAAATACCCGGGTTGTAGAAAGATATATATGAAGGTTAAATGTATCGAGGTTCACAGTTGACACGTTGCCGTGATGTGGAAATGATGAGAGTGCGATGCAAACTCATGTTTATCTTACGTCACTTGACCACGGTTCAAAATTACAAAGTCCGTTGCCAATAGCTCTTATGTTGCTTAACGATAGTGTAACGATAATAATCTACCAATTAACTGAAAAAGAGTAAAAAACTTTTTGACTTAAAAATATGCTTCGACTCCACAGAGCCTTTTTAACAAATAAAGATTTTTAAAAAATACTACTACTAGTGGGTTGAGATTATTAAAGGAAATAAAGCGATTGTAGAGTTCCTGCTAATTCGCGATAACCTAACCAAACATCATTACAGTTTGAAATACTTGACCTGACCTAGCCAATAACAAATATAACAATTCATCTGTAAAGAAACTATTCCATTGCATCAAACTATTGTTCTTCCCTTTCTCTTTGCAAAGAATTGTTTGTTATCTATTTTCTCTCAAATAGGATTACGTCTCTCTTCTTGCTTTTTTTCTTTCTCTCTCTCTCTCTTTTTTTGTTTTTGTTTTTTTGAAAGAAAAGTGTGAATCGATATTGCAAAACTCTTAATAAGGCGCTTGTTAGAAAATATTATATAAAAGATACATTTTAGCTATGTGTTCTACTTTTAAAAGGGTTGCCATAGAATTACATGTTTCTGCATTTTTTTTTTTATATTTGCAAGACTAAATACTATTTAATTTAATACAAAATTTAAATTTCCTGTTTTTTCCTAACTTACACATATGACACCGATGTATTAAACTCTACAATAATTTAGTAATAGTTAAACTGTTTTATTGTAAATAAAAAAAATGCCTGTTTTTTTTATATATTATCGTTCTATACTTACTTTTAGTATTACATTCAAGTTAAAAATTTGTTCAGCAGATTTCTTCATATATCGAAAAACAAAATCTATTTAATTTTTTTGAGGGTATATTAACTTTATATTAAAATTTAATTTTTCTTTTATTTCTTTTCCTCGTATAGCGTTAATTTAATTTTATTCTTATTTTTGGTTTTATTATTTTTTTTTTAAATTCTCTACTATCCCCACTTTTTATTACAAATCATTTCAAGTAATGTTAAAGTGTTCATGCTTGCTTCCCTCCACCCAATTTTCTTTGACAAATGTCATATTATTTAACACACGCGTCGTTTCTTTCATTAAAATATAATAAAGTTATTAAATCCATTGAGAGTGAATGATCAAAATACGTGGTTAGAAAATTCTACTATACAGAGAAAAATGCAGATCCTCACGCGGAACTATTTTTTAAATTTTAATTCCACGCTATGGATTTTAATACAATGGACAAAATTCATGTGACGTCATAGTCAGATGATAACTATAATCACCTGTTTCCAACCAATCAGTTAATATATTCACGTGACTATCATCATCATCACGTCCAGACAATCAGTTCACAAATTCATGTGACGTCATAGTCACATGATAAATGCAAATACGTGTTTCCAGCCAATTAACTCATGCGCTTTGCTGTTGCCGATTTTTGCATTTTACAGATATTTTCTTTTAAGAAAATATATATTTATCAACAATAAGATAGAACACTAGAAAGCAAAAAGCACTTGATTTAAAAATACACGTATAATATAATTTTTTTTTAATTTTGAAAAACTTTTTGAAGAATATTAATATTTAAGCAGAAATATCAAATTTATAAATTTATCTAAATTTTACGAACAGATCAATAAGTACAAATGTAATGTCAGTTTTGAATTTAATGAAGAACACGTGATTGCATTTATCAGGTGGTTTTCATGAATTTGATACATTTCATGTATCAGCTATATCAATGATACGGGGCCCCCAAGCTACAGGGGCCTCAACATGTATATATAAAAATGTTAATGGACCCTCAAAAAGGGTATAAAAGGTTTTTTGATACATGGCCGATTCAGGACTAGGTACGCCAGTGCTAACACACGGAATTAATATTCTTCTTCGAAAAACACTGCTGGCCACCGTAAATGCAACACCAAGAAAGACAAGAGATAGCACAACAAAATTTATTTTGTAGATAACATGTTGACCAAGTATCAAATGATTAAATTTATAGACTTCTGTGAAGTGTGGTTCCTGCCAGAATCAGTAGCCAGAGTAGCCGCCATTGTTGGAGATCACCGCTGCCACACGCCTCGGCATTGATTCAAAGAGACTTTGGATGTGTTCTTGGGGTACAGAAGACCAAGCAGCTTCCACACGTTGCCAAAGTTGATCTGGTGTGGCAGCTGGGGGTATAATCTGGGTCAATCGTTGAGCAACCATGGACCACATGTTTTCTATCGGCGAAAGATCTGGAGAGCGAGCCGGCCAGGGAAGCAATTCAATCTGGTGATTGACGAAGAACCTTTGGACAATGCGTGCCACGTGTGGTCGCGCATTATCCTGTTGAAATATGGCTGTGGCCAAGCCCTAAAAATAAGGAAGGACAACTTGTTCCAACACCTCGGAGATGTAGCGCTGGCTGTTTAAAGTACCGGCAATGTGCACTAGAGGAGTGCGAGAGTGATATCCAATACCGCGCCCATACCATAATACCCGGTGCAGGACCAGTGTGGCGGTGCATATCGCAGCTGTTCAGCATCCTCTCTCCACGGTGTCTCCAGACTCGAATCCGACCATCGTGGTGTTGCAGACAGATGCGTGACTTCGTCAAAGACAACTTCATTCCATTCTGCCACCCACATCTTTCTTTCAGCACACCATTGGCGGCGGAGACGTCTGTGGTTCTGCGTCAAGGGTAGACCAAGCAATGGACGTCTTGCGGACAGACCACTCTGCTGTAAACGGCGTCGAATGGTACGCGCAGACACTGAATGATGCATTACAGACACAATGTGCTGTGCTATGGTTCGTGATGTGACTGAGCGATCCGTCACTGCCATGCGCACAATTTGCCTGTCCTCACGTGAAGTGATGCACTGAGGTGGATGCGATCGACCACGTCGGTCCGTCGTACCCTCCTGCATCCAACGGTCACATATCCGCATTACAGTTGTTTGGTTTCGTCCAACACGACTACCGATTTCCCTGAAAGATAATCCACAATCCCTTCCTCTGTCGAACTCGGATACTTGATCAAAAGCTGATCGCTGTTTTCTACGAGACATAACTGATCGTTTTTGAAAAAATCACAAGAAAAACGCAATTGCCGAACTTGAAATCGTTGAAATCTCCAAGATTTAAATAGCGCTTTGAGGTGGCGCCACAGGCGTGCGTGATGTGTGTCTGCGCTGAAATTCTAATCATTTGCATATCTCACCTCCGCTAATGCATGTTGTAAATTTCATGTTATTTGCGTGCTTTCTTCAGGGTGTTGCATTTACGGTGGACAGCAGTGTACATGTTCTACTAGAATTTTTAACACGTTTTTTTAGCTTCACCTGTATGTAACGGAAACTTTGAACTCGATTTTTACCCACTTTAAAAGGTCGGATTCATTCGAAATTTTGCACACTTGTCAAGGACCTATGGCAATAGAATAATTGATTTTGTTCCATTGACCTGATCAAGATCATCAGGATTAATGATTTCCCATTTCCAGATCTGGCGACTAAGAGATTAAATTACAACCCTAGAGTGAAAACGCTCATAGTTAATACAAATACAACAAATAAAAAAGTGTTCTTTATGTGAAAAGGGGGAGGATGCGTCATCAACACCTTAGTTCAATAAACTATAAATGTGTGTTTTTTTAAACTATTCAATGGGGGTAATTTAATGATCTTGTATAGCAGTAGTTATTAGACTCCCCCCCCCCTCCTTTAAGTATTAGACTGACATTGCGGAGCCTCAAAATTTTGAACACCCCTCCCTGACTTAATAGTCTTGACCGAAATAAATGTGTGTGTTCTAGTTGGGTTTTTTCATTAAGGGCAATTTAATAATCTAGTCTAGAATGGAACAGACACCTTTCAATTTTTCCATGATGACTTTCAGAATTTGTAAAAGAGGAAAATCTGAACATTATATCAGAGACTCCACGGACCCCCTAGAAAGAAAGATGCTGCGAACCCCCGGGGGTCCGCGGACCACAGTTTAAGAGGCGCTGTTGTATAAGATTGTTTCTAAGTTTAATGTTTCACCAAGTTTTCCAAATCTGCAAAAGAGAAAAATCTTAACAATAACTGAGAAACCTCTGCAGATTCCCTAGAAATTTGCTGGGGACCTCCAGGGGTCTACAAATTAACTAACAGAGCTACAGGGCCCCGAGAACTGGACTGCCTAGGGGGTCTCCATGTTGTTTTATCCAACACTGCCGAAAACATCTCACAGTTCTATGAGTCGAAAAAGTTTGACCACTGACCTTTGTCCAGAAATAAGAACTCTTCCATGGACAAGATTCACTGTTGTTTTAACCCCCTCCTCCTGAAAAAGAACTAGCTTTTCTTTTACCAGTTTTACAATTGTGACCCCCCCCCCCCAGGCCTTAGTGAGCATCCCCTTTCGCTGAGAGGAGAATTTTATTGAAAGGAGTAACCATGAGAGAAATTTATTGCCTATCTTAGGAATCTTTAGAAAAATATGTGTGCCAAAAGTTTCGCAATAGCCAACGCCATCTAGATGTCATGTAAAGTGTTAAACTAATGACAGGCCTTCACCTTAAGAGACATTGTTGTATAGGATGGCCCACATTCTAATTTTTTACAGAGTTTTTTCTAAGTCTGCAAAAGAGAAAAATCTAAACATCAAATGAGAAACCTTCGCAGACCCCCTACAAAGATGCTAGGGACCTCCGGGTGTTCGCGGACAGCTGTTTAAGAATCGCTGATTTATACCATTATTTAAAATTTAAAACAAATACAAATTCCATACAAGAATTTCAATTTAAATTCCATTTTACAGTAAGACGTGGACGTTCCCCCTTAAGACAAATTAAATGTCTATGACCTATGTCTCTGACAACACTGAACTTTAAATCGAAAATTTAGTTATTGTTTTTGTGGCCTAGTCTTTACTAAATGGAAGCAAGTTGAAATGGGTCATAAATCCCAACTTGAGTTTTAAAAAAATAAAAAAAAGGAGGAAATTTTTAAGTCACAACCTTCTAAATTAACCTCTTGAACCACCCCCCTGCTGTTCGTTACCGTTAGCAAAGCCCGGATAATTTTAAGACCAAACAGGAAAGTCTTAAATTTGTATGAGGAAAGTAGCGGAGGAATGTGAAATTAACCGGTTCCTACCGGTCCCGGGTGTGGTATATACCCCGTTAAAAAGCTCCCATTATTTAGACAAAGCAGTTAGCCGGATATTTTTCTTCAAATAAACTATTAATTTATTTTCTGAACTTTAATATCTGGATTATAAATTAGATAGAGGAAGGTGCAGTTCTACAATCCTTAACCCCTTTTGGTTTAACCCTTCCTGAAGGGGGAAAAAAAGTTTCATGAAGAGAATTTTTTGTAAAATTAAGCTTAACGTTGTTTTAAAAATTGTTGTATTTATTTAAGAAATATTTTTGTAAAAAGACTTTTTGAAAATCAAAAGGGCTAAAATCTTCTTTTACGTACACAAATTACAGTAGCGTTCGTATCGTAACATCCATTTAGTATTAGCAGTGGTGCACACAAGGAAGGAGTCCTGGGGGTCCGGACCCCCCCCCCCCAAAAAAAAACCCTTGATTTTTTTCGATTGATTATAACTCTATGTATATAGTAAGTAAAGACCAATTTTGTTTTTGTTTTCAATAGTTAACTTTATTAATTAACGCTAATTTTTCATTTATTAATTAATTTTTTACTGTTTTTTTGTTCCCGAAAATCGACAAAGTTAAAAGAATATGTTGGGCGGCGTATTGAAGCATGGTACGAGAACAGTGAACTTTCAACCTTGGAATCCCCCCTTGAAAAATTCCTGTGAGCGCTACTGAGTATTTGTATTTATCAAATACCAGGAAATAAGAAGTTTAAAATTAATAAATAAGTAGGCCATTAATGTAGAACAGTAAGCAAGAAGGCTGGCGTGAAAACTTCTTGAGAAGGCCAAGGCCCACCCTGGGTTGTCGAGCCACTGAGGAAGAAAGGAAGTCCTTAATACACAAATAAAATTTAAGACCACAGTAATTTGGAATCGACTTAGACTGATGAATAAATAAATTAGAAAAGCTAGTAATAATAGAATATGAAATAAATAGTAAATATTAAACTAGTAAAAAAAAACTAAAACCGAACATTGCCATAAAAATGTGTGTGGCTCACTCTTCTTTTTTCGTATCATAGGCTCAATATTCTCCCGTTGGCGAGATAGTGCAATATAATGAGGTCCGTCGCCCCGACAGATTTAACATTTATCATCCCCTCTACACGACGGGTCTTTTGGGCACCAAGACACGATCCCGCGACTTGATAATAGATGGCCACGTGTTTGTGACCATGAGCAATAAGTTACCGCGACCACATCTACCAGTGTACATTGTTTAAAAAATTTCCATTGGGGTTGCAGATAGGTATTTACCATTGCAAACCCGGTACATTGCCCGAGAACTAGTATCACTTTTTAGTTTTATGTTCGGTGGCGTTGTTATTGCTGCAATCATTCTGACACAATTGCACGTGCCCACTTTTCATTTAGGCAACCCTTATATTTACTAAAGCAATTTTAAAATGAAGGCCTTTTTTGGCACTTGGATATTAAAAAGATTAATTTTTTTTTAAAAAAAAAGCCACCATTACATTCCTAGCGAAAGATTTGATCTTTGTTGTGAACTGAAAGCACAATGAACGTAATAAATATAGCATAATTGTACCCAACCGTGCATTGCACCTCTAATGAAGTCTCGGGCCAATTCTAATTTGAGGTTCTTTCTATTAAGTAAATAATGAAAATACTGATAGTTTTTTCTCTGAGGTTAGGAAGTTCTACAGAAAAAAAGCACCCAAGGAAATATTTTTTTTACCAATAAAAATAAAAAGGATTAAGTAATGTATCATTGCACGTCGCATGAATCATATTGTCATCTAGTGCAGGGGTGGCTAACCCAAATGACCTTGCGGGCCACTTCGGGGAAAAAAAACGTTAGTTATATCACATGGGCCGCACATAAAAAAATATTAATCTTTATTTTAGATTTAGACCCATTAAAAGCATTTATTGGAGTGAAAATTTAAAACGGAATGAAAAAATTAGTATGATTGTTTTCCTTATTTTTCATGTATACAAACACAGATAATTTCTTAATAATAATGCAGTCATTAAATATGCCTGGCTCTAGCAATAAGCAGCGTGATAAAGTTACATTAATCAAATGTGATTCTGCGGGGGAGGGGAGGGGTAGCTGCAAAACAATGCTGCGCAATTCTAAGTATGTACAAAACGAAAGCAATGTAATGGAATAAAATAGTTATGCGATATATTTGTAACAAAACACTACACACAAAAAACAGATATTGGTCAAAATAATCGTATTTTGCAAAGTTGTAATGAATCTCACGGGCCAGAAAATTGTTTAAGGGGGCCACTTGCGGCCCTCGGGCTGGCCACCCCCAGTGGCGCACACAATGGGGAAAGGGGGTCCTCAAATCCGGACCACCCTCCAAAAAACCTTGATTTTTTTTCGATTGATTATAATCCTATGTATTGTACGTGAAATTTAATTTAGTATTTGTTATTATTAATGAATTTTTTTATTAATTAATGCTAATTATTCATTCCTTAATTGATTTTTTTACTGTTTTTTGTTACCAAAAATCGACAAAATCAAAAGAATATGCTGGGCGGAGTATTGGAGCATGATACGAGAATAGTGGACTTTCAACCCCCCTGGACCCCCACCCCTTGAAAAATTCTCGTGTGAGCTACTGGCCACCCCTGATATCAAAAAATAAATCCTTACATATTTTGATGCATCATGTAAAAAAAAAGTCTTAAAAAAATCAATATTTTAAACTTTGTACTATCATGTTGATGAAGAATACTTAAAATCGAATAAAAATAGTGTAATAAATGTTTTTTTCCCTTGAAATTGATTAATTTTAATAATACTTAAAAATTTTTAGAAATGAATTGGCTTAAAAATATTTATGTTCAGATATCATTCGATTTGCTGATTAAATATGGATGAGAAATGAAAACTGAGTCACCTCTCAACATTTGATGACAAAAATCAATGAATTATTTTATTAATAAGTAAGAAATAATTTTAATTTGTTGAAAAATGATTAATATAGTAATAACTTTTATATCAGCTTATAGCTTCAAAATATAAAAGTACCCATTTTTTAAAAGAAATTTTCTCACAAAATCACAAATTTAATACATTATTCACCATTTGAAACATCTTATTCATCTTTTATTAGGGAATAAAACGTAAAATTGTTATATATTTCTCCATTGTCTCAGTGTATTATCCACCTCTTCTACTACTTTTACTCTATTGCATTCAATGTAAAGCTTATTTAGATAAAAACACACAATGGAAATCCACCTTTATATATACTTTTCTCTTTTAAAAAAAAAACTACAAAAATGTCTTTATTTCTTTTTTGTTTCGATTCAGATATCATGAAGTCTTAATGGAATAAAAGAAAAGAAGTATCTTATCTTTTTTTTCTTACATAATCTAATAATCATTTTATAAGAGTTGCAAAGTGAAAGGGGGGGGGAGGCGAGAGATGATGCTGTGTCTTTGTACTAAACTATTCGTTGTGAAGAGATAGTAATTTATTTTCAAATAATATTTTGCATGTTAAATGGAGCAGTTGATTCTAAGCCAAATTCTTTTTTATTACATTTTTTCTTCCACAGAGATTTGATTTAAAAAAAAAAAAAAAACGAAACACTTTGTTACATATTTTATAGAGCGTCGTCTCTGAGGGTACATTTGATTTAAATATGGAATTTTCCAAATTTCATCTTAAATTTTTAAAAATTTAAATTTAACAAATGAAAAATGGCACGTATTTTAGAAATTGCAGGCAAGAATTTCCAATTAATAAAATAAAAGTACCTTCAGTCCTTTGGCGTCTGAGTGGGTATCAAAACTCCTCCAGGGCCCTTTTTTTTTTAGAAGAAAAAGCCCTTTTAGTGGTACTGCGGTTACACATGCTGGACCAGTAGCGCACACAAAAAATTTTCAAGGGGGGTCCATGGTCAAAAATTCCCCAACTCGTATCATACCGCAAGACAACACCTATTGATTCGACTTATTTTGTTAACAAAAACAGTAGGAAATAAATTATTGAATTAATAATTAGCATTAATTAATAAAATAAGTTGTTAATTACAAATACTAGATTAAATGTTACGTTATATATATAGGATTATCATCAATCGAAAAAACTCAAGGACTTTGGAGAGGGGTCCGGACCCCTAAATCACCCCCTTGTGTGCGTCACTGTGTTGGACCCCTGTACGCCCCTGCTTCAATCTCAATTACGTCGCGGTGATAGCCAAGTGGTAGTGGTCGCGAACTAGTGGCGGGTATGTCATAAGTTCGAGTCCCCACTGAAAACCCTCCATATAGAAGGGCTGATGCACGTTGAATCTGCCGTGGATTAATGTCCTCTCGTTGATCAAAATTATGAGGTCTGTCGCCAAAAGCCCTCGTGTAGCTGAACAGTGCGACGTTAATACTCACTCACTTGGCATGGTGGGGTAGTTTGGAGAGGGGGCAACTCAGGTGTCAACCTCGTCACTTGACTTTGATTCAAATTTACGATGCTTGCCGCCTTTTGTTGCTTCAGAGTGTGACGTAAATTAAATCAAGTCAAGTCTTGAAGACTGTGCCGATGTTGGGGGATAAGAGCTAAACTGTATGTGACTTGAACGTGTTTAAAAATAACAAGGTCGCTAATAACCTTTCTATTGCGCTATTGAAGAAGTGTTTAAAAGATATACATGTGAAAACAATTTTTTCGTGCGTAAATAAATAAGGCCATGGAGGCGGGATTCGGTGCATGAGAAAACACATTCCTAATGCACACGCGTGAACTTTTTATTACCTAAAGAAGTTGTCAGCCCCCAGCAGACCACCGATGAGTGAAGAAATGTGAATGTCGGGGAATCTCCGTTTTGCATAAAGTAATAGAAGACATGAACAATTCTATTGCATTACATTTTGTGTTCAACTTGGTTATTCCCAGGATCAGAAAGCTTAGATTTTCGTTTGAAAAAGATAAAAAGAGCAAAATGCCACGTGCCACCTCAAAGCCTCACCTCTGACAGCAGCAGAACCAATGAAAGGAGCAATAGTCCAAGGAGACTATTTTGAAGATTAATGTAACAAAATATGATTTTTTCATATGAATAAATAAATGTTAGATATTTATATATTTTTAACACACTTCGTGGTACGAGCTTATTCAAATCAAGTTAACCAAGGATAACTAAAATCATGAATAACGAATATCCTCTACCGTTAAAGCAGCTTCGAGGCAATACAATAAAAACAAAGCGAATTACTTATAACCACACAAAAAAACATTTATACACATAATAAATAGATGTATATATATACAAGAGAGCCCTAAGCAATTTTAACGTCTATATGTTGCGCGGAGTCCTCGAGGGAGCAGCCCATCCAAGGTAAAAGGAGGGATTGAATTGTCGTCGGAGAGTGTGAGGGAAGAAAGTATCAACAAGGCTAAGCGGATCATAAAGCTTTTCCAGAAGGCAGCTCAAGGGAGACGGTGAGGAGGTTCAGGCATTTCCCACGGATTTTCGGAGTCTTTTAACGTAGGAATGATAAAGGAATAGATGGGAAGTTAAACGGATAAGCTAAAAATTAAATAATGCTTTTGTGGTTTAATATTTGGACATAATTCAACGATTTTAGCGGAAGAGTTATTCAACACGCGATTTTCTATGGTATTTGTGTAGGGCTTGATAAATGCATTAGTGTAGTTTTTATTAATTCTTCTTTTCTTCTAAGAGACGGAAACACTGTCTTCGTCTTATATGGGGAAAGAAAAAAAAGATTTTTTTTTTTTAAATACATGTTATAAAATTTATGTTGCATCGTTTATATTTAGTCTCCTATGCATTAATACCATTGAATTTGATGGAATTAAAAAATAAATAATTTTAGACTGCCTCTAAGTTTTATGGGCACATACATACAAATATATATATATATATATATATATATCATTCCTATTTTTCAGCACCAATATTTGTTTGCTTCCTTTGATTTTCAAATTCTTTGAGTCTCTCTGGTAGAGATTAATAAAATTACCGTAAAATCCGGCGTATAACGCGCACTTTTAACACAAAAAATAAGATCGGAACTTATGGGTCCACGTTGTACGGCGCGTATAAAAACGATAGCTTTAAAAACAACAAAAGAGATGAGCATCAAAAAGAATTTGAAATACACATATCGAAGCACTGTTTATTTAAAAGAAATGACATGCCTTATGAACAAAAAGCAGTGGCGTAACGTACACCCCCCCCCCGCATCGCAGGGGGGGCAGTGTTCCAGGGGGCCTAAAGTCTGACTGCTGCCAAGTACTTACCCATTGTACAAACCAAGTTGGGGGCCCGAAACCTGACTTTTCAGGGGGGAGGGCAAATGTTCTACATTTCGCCACTGACTAAAAGAAATGTTTTAGAAGTATACTATTTGTTCAAAAATCTGGGATAATACCTCGAATAAACGACTTCAAAAAATAAGAACATTGTATACTAACATTTCAGATTTCTTCTTAAAAAAGGAGGTACGCGTTATGCGGCGAATATACCTTAAAATAAAAAAAATGCAGCTCGGAAGTATAGGTGCGCGTCATACGGCGTATTTTACGGTATATATTACGGGAAAGTGAGAGTTATATTAACGTTTCATTACAAAGCTGTACGGGGGCTATGGTGACGGACCTCGTAATTTTCAACCAGGGTCAAGTTGTGACGGATCTATACGGATTTTCACTAATCTCTTCTTTTTCCCTTTCAATCAAAATATTTATTTCAACCAACCTTCATCGGGAAACCAAACGTTATTTTTGTAAAGGAAAAATGCTATATAAATTCGATTTTCGCGATGAAGGATGGTTGAAATAAATATTTTGATTGAAAGGGAAAAAGAAGAGATTAGTGAAAATCCATATAGGTCCGTCACAAAGTGACGAATACAACAGCTGGCCCGTTGGCCAATACAATACTGAGCTGGCACGCCTTCTCTCCCAGCTTTCACACCACACCAACAGGAGGACATTTGAGACTCGACATAGTAGTCACGCATTGATCCCCTCTACACGGCGGGTCTTCAGTGGAACTGGACTCAAACCCATGACACACCAGCCATGAGTCCATAACCTTGACCACTAAGCTACTTTGGCCACATATATACGATGGGATAAAAACACAAATGTATGCTTTATAATCACACAAGCTTTATTAATAAGAGGATTTCCTTCTGTCTGTTATTGATATATTACATATATAACTCCAATTATAATAAATATTAGATGAAGACAATTATAAATGAATACATATAAATAAATTATTTTTAAAAATGTAAGAAAGTGTAAGGTTTTGCTTAAAGTACATAATGTTAAAAAAAAAAGGCCCGATTTTTCTGCATCGAGGAATTTTCTTTTAGTGAACCGCAACATTGAACTAGACAAAAAGTCGACCCTTCCTTCCCGGGAGTCGAACTGCAAAACCCGTTCTGAATCTATACTTAACATGCTTGCCAAATTTAAAGTCCGTCGGTCTTATAGATCAAAAAAGGAATTTTGATCGATAATGCATCGATACGTCTTACCTTTTTTACCTATAACGGGAACTTTTACCAATTAAAAAAAATACAAACGTAAATTCCTTCCCCCTTTCTTTGGGAATCGATTTTCACAAAAGATTTCTCAGCAAAAGAAACATGCCTGCCAAATTTCAAGTTTACTTAGTAGCCCTTATTTCGATTTTGGCAAAAAGGGTAAGGTTAGGATCCCAGGAAACTTAACCTTATTTCACCTCCCTAGATCATTGACAGCCTTAGAAAATAAAATAGTTTTCCAATTTAGTCAATTGATTTATATACTGGATTTTTTTCTTGTCATTCGATTCCATCCATAGCTTTTCCTTTCTAACTTTTGTAGGATAACTTATTATGCGCATTTATATATATTTTATTATAATTAACTAACTATTATAATTAACTAAAACTGTTCTTTGTAAAAATTTTGCTTATAAGAATTTTTTTTAAAATTAAATTCATTACTGGTACAAGCAGGCATAATCAGTGATAAAAATTGTCTGGTATATCACTGGCGTAGCTAGCTCTGAGGGGGCCTATATCAAAATTTCTTCATGACCCTTTTTTAGGTATGGGATCTCTGTTAGTGAGACTGTAGTTACACATGTTGGGGCCCCTGTAGCTTGGGGGCCCCGTAACATAGATGTATGGGCGATATCTACGCCCCTGAGGTATATACATACGGTACATCACACGACACGTCAGGATTCTTTCTAATGCGAACTCTCCTTTTTTCAATATTTATAAATAAATATTTAAATAAATCAAAGCATTGCATTTATTAAACACATAAACACCAAACATAATCGGTTTCTTAAATATCAATACATTGCACGTTTCGCGTTAAAAAGAAAAACAATATCAAATACTAGATAAATAAATAAATCAAAAATGTTCTGGTAAAAAGTTTTTGTGCTTGATCGACCTTCTATTTCTTTGCTTATTTATTTTTGCTTCAAATCTATCTATTGATTTTCTTAGAAATGTTTACATCGTACACATTAATTTAATAATATTTTTTTTTTTAAAAAAAAGAACAAACATAAGCATTAAATTCGACGAAAAAGAAGAATCATTTTCATTTACATTTTTTAATTTTAACCTTGCACTTCGAATTCACCCAGTTAGTTATTTGATCAAAACAATAAATCCTCTTGAAGAAAAGGAGGCACAAAAACAAAAGGATTCACAAATCAAAAATGGGGACCCTACATAGTATATATATCGACTTCTGTACTTTCCTTACAAAACCGGAAAGTTCTTTTTTTCCCACAAAAAAAAAAAAAAAAAAACATAAAACCCTCTAAAGGAAGACTGGGTTTTGCACGGTGGTCCTTCCGAATAATTTGGCACTTAGTTTTGCATCGACTCCTTTTTTAAAACAAACAATTTTTCTTTCTTATTCTACCTCAGAAAGCAGAGAGGAAAAAAAAGTGTTCCACAGATGTGTGTGACCCGCCATGAACTTTTTCCTGAGTTACTCAGACAATGAAGGAATACACAGAGAGTCAGTCGACTTGGCAGGAAAGTTTATTAGAGCACAAAAATGTTTTCTCAACCTTTTTCTTTCTTGCCCTCCCTATCTCTCTCAGCATGTTTGTAGCAGAAAACAGGGAAGTTGAGACTACGATCAGACAAACAGGCCTCTTTTTCTCAGCAATGCAGTTTAGGAAAAAGTACAAATATATATATATATATATATATATATAAAAGGGAGGGGGCTATCGACCCTTCTGTGTGAAGTTCCATCAATCAGTGTCAGGCTACAAACTGCATTCTGCATGGTCAATTGTGGATTTTAAACACCACTCTTCGGCAAAAAGCATTTATTTGAAGGTTTAAATTTCTTTTTAAGATCATTGGAAAGAAGATCCTTTGGTTGTGATGCGACAGGCGACTTGTAATAATAATCGACCGGTTGTCCGTCTGGGTTCGAAGAGTCCGTGCGCAATCGCTGTCTTGTCTTTGAGACCCCCCAAGTCGCAGAATTATTTATGCATTTACAGCAGCAATTTACTCATAAAAATCGCGGTCTGTCTATTCTTTAGCAGATAGGGGTATTATGCCACCCAGGTAGCACTTTAAATGAATATCGCAGTGCTGCTATTCTTATAGATTTTGAGTTTAAATTTAGCGAATATAAAATAAAAATTTTGTTGAAATAGTGTGAATATTTATTTTATTTTTCATTAAAATTGTGTTTCTGTTTATGTTTTAGAGACTGAAGGAATTTTTCTCCTAAGGTCGAGAGGCCGCGGTCGCCAAGTGGTCATGGTCACGAACTTCTGACCTACGTTATCGAGTCACGAGTTGGAAATCTAATGCCACTGAAGATCCGCTGCATACCAGTAGCGCACACAAAATTTTTTCAAGGGGAGAGAGTCCATGGTCGAAAGTCCCCCAACTCGTATCATACCTCAAGAGAACACCAATTGACACTTCTGATTTTGTCAATTTTGTAAACAAAAAAACAGTAAAAAATAAATTATTGAATTAATAATTAGCATTAATTAATAAAATAAATTGTTAATTACAAGTACTTAGTTAAATTTTACGTTATATATATATATATAGGATTATCATCAATCGTAAAAAACTCAAGGGCTATGGGGAGTGTCCGGACCCCAGGACACCCCCCTTGTGTGCGCCACTGGCTGATACACTTTAAATGTGATGAGGGTCATTGGCGTGGAATGGAAATTTTGGAGAGATGTGTCATCTTCCACTTATTCCATGTATAAGACTAAGCTAAATGGTTCTAAGCCTACTATGGTTTAAAATTACCAGGTCCGTCATCAATAGCCCCCCCCCGTTGCGGTGTAAAATTAGGGACGTCTTAAGGCTTCTTGAGGCCCTGGGCCCTACTCAAAAGTAGACCCTGAGCCACTGGCATAGCTAGTTCTAAGAGGGCCCTGTATCAAAAATCCTTTGGAGCTGTTGCTTAGGATATTTTACTTGCACATGTTGGGGCTAATGCAGCCTAGGGTCCCCGTATCATTGATACGACAGATACGGTGGTTGCTACTCCCCTGCCCTGAGCCACTACGCAAATGTGGGCCCCACATATGACCATTAAATTAGGCAGTACATAGCATACGTTGTCAATCACTCGTACAAACAATAACCCGAAACAAATGTGCATGATTTATAATCACACTAACCGGCTCGACCGACTGCCACCTTTTGAGTGAAGGATTAATAATGGAGCATTATATCGTATTAAGGCTGAGTCGAGAACGAGACAAGACCCGCATTGTGACCGAGGCCCTGGGCTCGGGCCTATACCTTAAGACGTCCTTATGTAGAGAACGAAATTAAAAACACCTATTCACTCACCCTTGAATTTCTTGACGAATATTAGTTTCAGCTGAGCAATGGTTCTAAGCTTATTAATAAAAAAACACGATCCCCTCTGCCCTGACACACAAAGAAAAAGAATCTTCCATCTTGAATGAAAATGACACATAGATTGTTTTATTCGCATAATATTAGACTGATTGATTAGTTATAGAATTCTCGCAATATTAACGTCACTTGTTGAAGTTACACGTGGGCTTTTCGTGACAGACATCGTAATTTTGAACCAATGTGATGAAGATGACACTCGAGTTGCCCCCACCCCTTTCCAAACCTCCCTCTCTAGCACTGTAAAAGCGTTATTACACGTAAATTTTCCGTGCAATTTTTTGGCCCAACTTTTCGCGCAATTTGTGGGTGAAGGGTTATCGTAAACAAAACGACATACTCTGCCGTCAGCCACGCTCCTTCTCCACATTGAAACATTACTCGCTGATTTTTCTGCTTCAAAAACGACCATCCAATATTATTTCTTTTATTTCCCCCGCGCTTTTGTTTATGGGGGTAAACAGAAATGGAGCATCATTCTATTTAAAATATTATACTCCGTTAAAATGTTGTACACCATTAAAATATTATACGCCATATCTGATGCGTTTAATGTGAAGCTACCACCGTTACCGCCACCTTGTTTATGACGTCGGGCGCCGAAGAACCCCATTGGCTGGAATTTCAAGCAACTTTCATTTAGAGCAACTTTCTCAGCTCACCGGCAAAAAGCTGTTCGAAAGCCATCGCTATGGCAACGGAGTAAAAATTGCTCGAATTGGACCAAAAGTTGCACCAAACGTGTACGTGTGATAAGGCCTTAAGGATTGTGATCCTCTCTACATAACAGGTTTTTAGTGGCATCAAGACTTGAACCCTAGTATCAAAAGTAGAGTCACGAGTTTGAGACCGTAACCACTTGCCAACCATGATTACAATAACATGAGTTAATTTTCATACGTTTTACTCTATTAGGTATTTTTCTACTGCCGTATTTACTCGAATCTAAACCACCATCGTTTCTAATCCGCACTCCCAATTCCACACACGTTTTAGAAAAATATTTTTTTAAAAAATTGTGCAAAAGGTTCATTAATATCCAATACTTTACAAATTTTTAAAAAATTAACGAGAAATAATAAGAAGTTAGTAATTAATTTATTTTACCAGTATTGAAAACTTTCAAATACACACATAAACCTATAATTATTCATATCATGTTTCGAAAATAATTCGTCACTCTCATTGTCACAGCTGACTTTGAAGATGGTACTGGTGTCGCTATTTCACCATGTGGCGTCGTTATCCGTGCCATCCTATACATTTGTTATACAACATTTTTTCAAAAGAATGTATTATAGAAGGATGTAAAAGAATTATATTTATGACTGTTGAAGACAAGCAAAAATTGTTTACAAGCAAAAATTATATCATTTTTTTTATGCCATCGACGTATATTTGTTTCTTTCGTGCCAAATTTTCAGTCTCGCCGCTAATCTGTTTCCGTTTTTTTCTACGTATAAAATTGCCTCCGTTTTCCTACTTGCGTCATAGTGAACTTGTCTTGATGCTATTACCGATATCTTTGATGTTTACATGATTAAAAGAAAGAGCGTACACAAAATAATTTCCTAAATACGAGCAGGCAACGATGTTTAGGATAGACTGAATAAACTGCGTTGATAACTACAGAATGGGATAAGTCATCAATGCAAGTGGTCAGAATGGACGATTACCTTTTTTTCCTTTTGAAAGGGGTGGAAACTGAATTTCCTACATCCAGTACTGGAAAACAAGTGCGGCTTAGATTCGAATGAAAACAGTATTTAAATTTCATGCCTTGATTTTTTTTAGATTCCGGAAACAAACCATTTTCTTTACAAAAGAAGATTCATTTTTTAAATGTAAGATAAGTTTGGGGATAATGCTTTAAAGAACGAGTTCGCGAGAGGAGGGGAGTTCTTGTTTGTTATAATCCGGCTGTTTATTTCTGGCTACCACAGCTAATACGTCTCGTAATTTTTAGCAGAGGGCAGACGACGACATGTACACCTGTTCTTTTATCGCTCTCTCCACGTAGAGGGGGTATATGAAGAAAGGTCAGTGACCTTCTTTTTGTAGCCAACATTGGCTTGTCGGTTCGTTTCATGAGCTCAATGACCATATTTGACCAAACTGTGCCAAACAATCTTTAACATACAAGGGGAGGAAAAGGATGAATGGAATGAAAAAGAAAAGGGTCGAAAACAGTGAAACATTACTGGGGAACCCTGAGGGCACGTGCCGTCCTTGTCACCAGAAACAGCAAACCCCATGAAAGGAAGGAAAGATCCCTTGGGCTTTTCTAGGTCGTAAATCTTTTGCTTATCTGAAGAAGGTAAGACCGCGAGGGATATAAGAGCCAGTAGGTCCTTGTAAAAGGAGAGGTAAGAACCCCTGCTGTAATGGTTTGTGGAGATGGTCCTCGTAAATATCAACAATGGTCAAATGAGAAGGACGGTACCTCACACCTGAACGGTACCTGAATTGAGTACCTCATATTTTCACACGGGAGCATATAGTAAACAGCCTACTTTTGCATACTTAGCTCCTGTTATTCATCCCGATTGTCTCAAACTTCCATCTTGATTAAAAATGACAGCAGCTCCACCGTTTGAAAAGAACCAAGTTAATTTCACTGTTAAAATGGATGCGTGGGTGAAACATACAGAAACTGCGCAATAGTATGCAAAAAATGATAATAATTATAGAGAAATGTTATATTTGTTTTGTGTGATTTGTGCCGTAGTAATTGTGTAATGTGCGTTGTAGTATTATTATGGTGTGCTGTAATTATTAAAATTTATAGAAGTTTACAAGTGCTTTTATTCATGGACTTTGGAACGATCAAGGCGTGGCAGCCCTGCATTGACAAGGTAAACCATTTTACCTTGAGCATTTTCTTCATTTAACAAATAGAAAAATGAAAACGATATTCTTTGATAGAATCAGGAATATATAATGCATGATGATTCTAATCTTTGTTACTAGTGTTTCATAGATCGTTTACAAACATCGCACTTCGAAACAATAAGAGGGTTATTGGAAAGCTCTGTTAAAAATCAGGGACGTCTTAAGGCATCGGCCACAATGGGGCCTCGTTTCGTTCTCGGCTCAGCTTTAATAAGATCATGATTCAGTGGCGTAGCGTACACTCCCGCAACCCCCGCATTGCAGGGGTGGGGGCAGGGATCAGGGGCGGCGTTAGGGCCAGACAAACCGGACTCTTGCCCGTGCCGGAAAATTTTAAGGGCGGCATTTAAATCAAATTTGAAAGATATTATTATTTATTTTTTGTTACAAAAAATTTGATATAGTTTCTTAAATATTAGTGGGTGTGAATTCGGTATTTCATTTAATTTATCTTATTTGTAAAATTTTGTACTCTCTGCATATTTAATGACAGTTTTCTTTTATGTTGAAACTTGAAGGGTTCGAGGCGGGAGTATATGTTAAAGGATGAAATTTAATATGTTTACACATCTTTCACTAGCAACTTGCTCCTTATCCTGGAGCGAGGTCACAACGGACATTCCTTTCAACTTTACAATGTCCGATTTCAGCTATCCAAAAGGGGACAAGGGTAATATGAGTTTTTTGTAGATAGAGAGCCACAAATGTTGTTTTATTTTAGCCGTGGAGTGTAGATACTATAAGTTAAAACAAACGCTTGTGATCCCCACCATTAGTAGACTATTTTTCAAATATATTGGCCAGCTTAAATAAATGATTCCTTCTCTTTCATTTCACTCGCTTGAAAGAATAACAAGTAATTATGTCCTTAATTTCGAATTATTTTGAATTTTTTAAGACTTAAAATATTTTTTTTGAGAGAGACAGAGGGGCGGCAAAACTTTTAGAGCCAACCCTGCAGGGATTCTAGGGAGCCCAAAGCCTGACTGACTTCAAGTATGTATTTCGCTTGTGGCCTAGAACTTGACTTCGCAGAAGGGCCCTAATGCTCTCCGTTACGCAACTATCATGATTCGAATAATTTCAACGGTCAAATGTTATTTCTGGTTTTATTCTCCGAAACACTAAGAATTTTGGATGATATGTCAATTGATTACATGTGATGACCATCGTCTACGTTGCATCCTACTACCATACGCCATTATTACTCATTCTGTCAAATGGCGGCGGTCAGTCGAGCCTGCTTATGCGATTGCAAGTCATACACATTTATTTGTTTCGGATTATTGTTTGTACGAGAATTTGACAACTTATATTATGAACGGTCTACTTTTATGGGTCATAGATAGAGCCTTTATTTGTATTGCGGCCCAGGGCCTTCTTTTGCGCAAGGGCCAGGGGTGTATCAATGATACGGGGCTCCCAAGCTACTAAGGCCTCAACACGTGTAAGTAAAAAATTCGTTAACTATAAAGCGGCCCCAAGGAATCTTCGATACAGGGCCCACTAAGGACTAGTTACGCCACTGGTAAGGGCCCAGGTCCTACCTTTTCGAGGTGCCCAGGGCCTCAAGAAGTTTTAGACATCCCTGTTGAGAGTGAAGTATCATTTCGGATATCCCTCTCCCATCTAAATGAGATTTCGAACAATGATGTGCATAGTCCATCACTTAAGCAATATTAATTTAAATGAAAATAAAACCAAATGCGAGTTTTGTGTGACATATTAAAAAAAGTCAGGCGTTTTTGCTTAATTTTATTTAATAGTTCATGTAATTAAAAAATTCATTATAAAAATATTTGTTTTCAGATACAACAATCTTACACTAATTCCTTAACATCTTTGAGCTGCCACATATTTCTTACAGCAATCCAACTGTTGTCGAAAATAGTGCTGAAACGCCTCTTTTGAAATGATGCTAAAGCGGCCTGTTGCATTCGTACACTTCCTCACTCATCAGCTGTCTGCTTGTGTCTGACAACTTCCAGCAAGCAAGTAGGTTTCAAATTAGAATATATTACATGTTTGCACCTAAACAAGTTTTTTGAGCTTTATTTGTCGCGCAAAAATTTATGGTCGGATATATTTGAACACAGCTCATGAAGATGTATCATGTATATGTCATGAAATGTATATTATATACATGCGTGTTTGCGGGTTAGGAATGACAAATGCTAGCAATATACATTTGACACATTGAGAAATATATATACACAGAAATATATTTCACTTAAACACAATGTTCTTAATGGCATTAAAATGTTTATAGTTGCGTGAGAAATTCCGTGTATTTTGCAATCTAAAATTTAGAAGCTGTTCTTGTTTAAATTTAGATTTTAACATCGAATCTGTTGATATGTTGCTTCCTCTCCTTCAATATAGGTGTATTTTCCACATTAGCAAAATTGTGCATTTTCCACATTAGCAAAATTGTGCATTTTCCAGTAGAAAACTATTTAGTTTTTCTAGACATTGTGCTAACTAAATTGTATAAAATTATATTGTGGAACCCGAGATAGTAAACAATCAGTAGCGCACACAAAGATTTTTCAAGGAGGGTGGGTGTCCATGGTCGAAAGTCCCCTAACTCGTATCATACCTCAAGACAACACCAATTGATTCTTCTGATTTTATCGACAAAAAGCAGTAAAAAATAAATTATTGAATAAATAATTAGCATGAATAAAAACTAAATTGTTAATTACAAGTACTTAATTAAATTTTACGCTATACATATTTCGGTTTATCATTAATCGAAAAAAAAACTCAAGGGCTTTGGGAGGAGTCCGGACTCCCAGGACCCCCCCCCCCTTCTTGTGTGCGCCACTGTAAACAATAGAATATTCACAATATAGTAGGAAGTAAATAAAGATAAAAAGTTTTAATATTCTTTTATTTTATTATAATAAAAAAGTTTTAAAAATAAACTTATTATATATGAATAAAATTTTCAATTTTAATGAATAGGGGTTGTGGACTTTAGATACTTGTAACTAAACAAACCTCATGCATACATATTAATTTCTTCTAAATTTTTTTTTATTGTGACTCGCGGAACCCCAGAGTTCCGAGGAACACAGTTTGAAGACCACTGAAAAAAAAAAACTATCAAAATATATTACAACAAGGTCGGCACTTACGCTGAAACTCCATATATTCACACTGACAGGAAGATTTTATCCACGTCACGTTTAGCATACGTCAGCCCCATTCTACTCAACATCAGCTTTTATTTCTCAGCAAATCTCTGCTTTCACCACTCATGTTACGAAACATTTTTAAAAATAAAATGACACAGTTCTTAAGAATTAAAATCCTGAAAGGCGATTGGCCGACCAGATAAAACAATAGCCCCTTAGTGGTTTGAAAAAAAAAATTCTACCATTCATCCTCAATCCCAAATGTAAACATTACATTTTCCCTTTAATTTACTTTCGATTTCACCCGTTGAAAGCTACTCAATTAGTTTGAAGCGCATTATTTTTAATCTCTTTACAGCTCGAACAATAATTCCATTTCGACGAGGAAAGTTTTATGCTGCCTTTACAGACCGCGGTAATTGATACAATAACACTGGTAAATACTTTCAAGCTGATTTTAAATGTCATTTACTTTCTGTTGGTGTTAAATCGTTGCTCTGTTGATCCATTCTTGATATAATTAAATTCATGGAGTATTTTTTTTAAAGGGATTAGTGTAGTATCGTTTGGGTAAATTAAATTTACTTTTGTTTTGCACAAGTTATCTGTGAAACAGATATGAATGAATAAAAAATATAATGTGCAAAATTTTAAATTAATAAAAGTACATTTTCGCTTTTTACAAGTTGCTTGAAATTTTTATTTAATTTAGCCGTTAGTTTTAAAGAATTTAAATTCAGTTCTTATTCATTTTTTTTTTTTTTTTACTTGCACGTTTTTTCATACTTTTATGAGTGAAGCCAAGAGGCTGAGTGATACTGTATCGCGCGTCCACATCATAGGTCATGGGTTCAAATCCCGGGCTGGGAAAGGTCGACTCATTCTTTCACCCCTTCAGTGGGTCGATAAAATTACTAAGCATGCTTAGGAATTGAGCACTGGGAGTTTCGCGTCAGACGAACACTTGACCGAAACATCTGCATATGTACCCCAACGCCTAAGGTCGCGTAAACAGAGATAGGCACAGCAGGCCTTGGCCCTCAAGGGCAGTTGCGCCACTGTGTTCAGTTCAGTTCAGCCGTTATCAGCCTGCTTCACTGGGTGTTTCATGGCATTGCAAGAGACACTATATATATTTCAAATTATTGTAATTTAAGTCAAATCATTAAGTTTTCGATTGAATTAAAAATTTTCTTATAGCTCTCTCCTTTTGTTTTACAAGAACAGGAAATTGATATCTAATTATCTTTTACGACCTTGTAGCTCTACCCCGAGGAGTCAATTTATGCAAACTCCATTTTTAAAGAATCGCTTCTCAACAAAAGAAAGATACTTAACAAACTTCAAGCCAGTAGGTATAATAGTTCGGAAACGGGGAAAGTGTCTCTAACGCCTCTAAATGTCTCTAATAGATTAGCAAAAGATTTGTTTTTTATTTTTAAATTGTGGTATTTTTAATTGATTCATGAAATATAATTCATTTTTCATTTTCAGCACTTGTCCGAAAGCAGCGATTAGGATGAGTATCGTCTTGAACCAACATTCTACGCTGTATCGGAATGAAAAAGGCCCTTTTTTTTGTTAACGTTACAATTCAACCATATTCGGATACTTTGTGAGGACAATATCTGAAACCAGGGACGTCTGAAGACTTCTTGAGGCCCTGGGCCCCTACACAAATTAGGCCTCACATTTGACTTTTAAAAGTAGACAGCATGTAGCGTTCATTGTCAAATACTCGTATAAACAATAACTCGAAGCAAATAAATGTGCATGACTTACAATCGCACAAACCGGCTCGATCGACTGCAACCTTTTGACTGAATGAGTAATGATGGTGTATGGTGGCAGGCCTAGGCCTGTACATAGACGAAGGTTATCACATGTAACCAGTTGATATATTGTCCGGAATTCGCAGTTTTTCGAAGAATACAACCATAAATAACATTTGACAGTTGAAATTATTCCAATTGTGATCTTATTAAGGCTGAGTCGAGAACGAGACCAGGCCGTAGACTTCGTGGCGTGGCAGGAGCGGAGACTTCGAAACTCATCGTAGTTTGACCGGAGACATTTTTTTCCCCTTTCAATTTTGCATATGTTTTTCCCCCTTTTTATTTCAGGGTCGCCTAATTCTCTGGATTTCAAATTAAAAGACACTTTTTGTGTTTCTTCTTTTAGTATTTTAACTAATAAGTGTTAATTGAATGAAAGAATTAAAAACATCCTAAAAGAATTCGAAACATCAAACAATCTAGAAAAATATCTAAAATCTTTAAGTTTTGTAACTAGGCTGGACTAAATCCAATGGTAAATGATATTTATGCCTTTATAATAAAGGTTAGTTAGTATTTATTTACTTGTATTTAATTTTCTTTTATCTACTTGTGTATTTTACTTCTAGTATTTATTTTTACTTCCTTTCATGAAACTAATTAATTGTATGGCAACTGCACCTTTTCTAATATTTGACTCTAACATTTGACTACAGTTTCCCACAAAATTCCTGAAATTCGTTCATACCTTTCATTATATTGTTACTTACTATTAATTTTTAAATATTTCTCTGAAAGTTTTTATTTATATTACATTTCGCTGTGTTTAAAATGTATTCGCACTATAACATCTTAACAGTTTAATACAAGTAATTAAATTGGATTGGCAAAAATGTATTTATCCTTGTAATTCGGTAATCGAATTTGTTCTAAGATGGGGATAAAATGTGTCCGCTCCAACCACGATGAGTTTCAAAGTGTCCGCTCAGCCCACGAAATGGCACGTGTTAGCTCCTGCCCCGCAACCTTAGACTCAGGCCGAGTTGGCCCATGCCAGACGTCCCTGGTTTTGAATGAAATGGAGAATAAGTGTTTTCCTTTATCACGTGAATGCCATGAATTTAGTCCATTGATTGTTCGCCCTCTACAAAAGCAACACCAGGGAAATGAATGACGGACTTCAGTCAGGGGAAGAGGACAATAAATGATTGACACTCCACTTGCCAAACTTTCACACCATGCCAACTTAAAAATTTTGAACCAAAACAGATTTAACACCCATTAGCTCCTTTACACGGCATGTCTTCAGAGGCATCAAGACGACGGAATAAGAAATACAATTCAAGTTGTTTGAGGAAGGTATTTAAAACTATACCTTAAAAAGTTAAAAATTAATCCGGTATGCCAAATGATGCTTTTTTTTTTTTTTACATATCTTTTCTTTAATGAGAAATTCGGGATAAATATACAAAAAAGCAAAGAAATTCGTATATTTGAAACATTTTGTAATGAATGTAAAAGTGTTGTATGGGAGAAGAAGAGTGAGAGAAGCATAAAAAGTTGCTTAAATGTTCCCTGCCGTGTGTAACTGCAATTGATAGGTTCAAAACTACCTATAAATTGTTTTTATTACGCTTTAAACCAATAAAATGCAAATTTACAGCAATAAATGCTCAGCGATACTTCCGCCACTGGAAATAGTATCATTCAACGGAGTGAGACTACCAGAGAAGTTAATTGGAAATGGATACATCAAATTTCATTGCGAAAATAGTTTATTTTAATTTCTTAAGCAAGACGATCAGTTAAAATAATTAAAACACACATGCACACATTTGAATTTAAACATATTCTCCTTCTTAAATACTCAATTTAAAATGAACAGCATCCAGATATACATACAGTAAAATACGCTTAAAGCGAAAACGCTTAAGACGAAATATCGGTTAGCACGAAATAATACAACGACCTCGACAAACTACTATGTAGTTTTTTTCTCTTAGCACGAAATGAGCATCGCTTAACTCGAAAAAATGTACCTTTTGGGAACTGACAAAGTACGAAGAGCTCCAGCCATTTAGTGAAATCTTTGAGAGAGTTTCTGTATAATTGGACAGTCCAATTATACAGAAGAATTCGTTGCAATATACGGTAATAATGTGTGTATAGCCTCAATTATGTCAGATAAAGACATTTTGGAGTCTGTTCAAAGCTCAAAAAATATCATTGATGCAGATTCCGTCGACAAAAATGAAAAGAGTAAGGCGACTCCTGCTCAAGTGTCATCCGAAATGAAGAACCTCATAAAAAGTATGCATAAAAATTAGACGTTCTTTCAAATAGTGAAATGAGTAACAAAATGGAAGGCATCGAACAATTTGTTGCTAAAAAATACAATACAAAGAAAAATATCAGATAATTTTCCTAAAACTCAATAAATGGTTTTTTTTTTCTTCAAAAAAAAACTTGAAAGTTTTGCATTAAATTCTTGTGAATGTTCTTTTTTTATTTCATCGATTTTTATTGAATACATGCATACAGTGGCGCACACAAGGGGGAGGGTCCAGACCCCCCCCCCCAAGCCCTTGAGTTTTTTTCGATTGATGATAATCCTATAAATATATAACGTAAAATGAAATTAAGTGCTTGTAATTAACAATTTATTTTATTAATTAATGCTAATTATTTATTCAATAATTTATTTTTTACTGTTTTTTGTTAACAAAATCGACAAAATCAGAAGAATCAATTAATGTTGTCTTGAGGCATGATACGTGTTGGGGAACTTTCAACCATGGACTCCCGCCTTAAAAAACTTCTGTGTGCGCAACTCTGCATGCATATATACATATTTATGCAAATAAAAATGTACTCTAATAAACTTAATTTTGTTGAATATACGTTTTTTTTTGCAATATCCTTTAACACGAAAAAATATTTCAGTCCCCTCAGTTTCGTGTTAAATGATTTTCACTGCATATCAGTTATAATCATCTTCAACAAGTTAATTCATTGAGCACTTCAAATTGCTTTTTCCCCCCAACTCGACAGAAAAGTCTACAAACAAACAGCCAGCATGCATGATAATTTTGCATCACAATCAGACGACGATATCAACGCCTGTGATTGGGAATGTTTAAGGCTTGGCCTACTGGCCTCAGGCCTACGGTTCTGTATCTCAGAGGGGGCTTGTTTTGTTCTTGACTCGCTCTCATATTATGATCCGAACAATTTTAATCATCAAACGTTATTACTGGGCATATTCTTCGAAAAATTAAAATTTAAAACTCTATGCCAATTGGCAACAGTGACAAAACAGCATTATTATGTCATGTCCGTGTTTAGGCCTAATCCTACCACCATATACAGGTGGCATTTGGTCGAGTCGATCTCTGCCTGGATTTGTAAGACTGTGAGTCACGCTCAGCCATTTGTTACGGTTTACAGTTTTCTACGAGCATACTGTTTAGTTAAAAGAGTCGGAGGTGAAGCCTTACTTTTACATAAGGTCCCAGGGGCTCGAGAAGTCTTAACCCTCTCTATGCGCATCCCGCAAATTTCCACGGGCAACGTAGATG
Source organism: Trichonephila clavata (assembly GCA_019973975.1). Lineage (NCBI taxonomy): Eukaryota > Metazoa > Arthropoda > Arachnida > Araneae > Nephilidae > Trichonephila > Trichonephila clavata. Next base: position 44,770 of record BMAO01032617.1, on the reverse strand, counting down.
TAGCAAAATTTGCGCAACCCGCAATTTCCGCGGGTATGCATTTTTTCTGACTATTTAGCTATGCAACCCATGCTGTTCCTTTTTATGCTTTTATGATCCAATTCTATGTTCTGACATCGCTAACTTCATCAAAAGACAAGGAATAAGATGGGTAGGTCACGTAGATAGAATGGACGAAGACCGCACCACTAAAAAAGCCTTCAATGCCCAACCAATTGGCACACGAAGAAAGGGCAGGCCAAATCTTAGATGGATTGATAGCCTAGAAAAATATCTCCTAGTTTTGAGAACTAAGAATTGGAGAAAACTTGCAGGAAGAAGGCTGGCCTGGAAATGGCTTCTTGAGAAGACAAAGACCCACGCTCTGTGGAATCACTGAGAAAGGAGGGAAGGAAGGAATTCTATATTCTAAAATAAAAACTTTTGCAAACTTTTTTTGTATATTTTAACTTTAAAATGTAGATTTTAAATATGTAATAAAAATATATACATAATTTTTTAGCCTACTTTGATAAAATAACTACGCAGCGAGAGGGTTAAAACGGCACTACCTTTGATGAAACTTCCTTCATCATGTTCATGCCAACGAGAATTTTTTTTTAATTCTCATAGATGTAACGTGAATCAGTTCCTCTAGACGGCGGGTCTTTAGTAGCACTGGGGCTCAAACTCATGGCACGCTTGTCAAAAGTTCGTAACCACAACTGTTAGAACGGCCACCCCACGACTTCATGGAAACAACGCCGGTCACAAGATTGCGACAATGACCACTCGGCTAAAATGTTTGAGGCAAAGTAATACGAACAATTCAAAAATAACAAAACACTCTAAGTAACTTCTGTATTACGTTTACATTGTTTTATATAATTGCTAATTATATTATTTAAATTATTTACAGAGCATGACATAAAACCAATTTAGAAACAACATAACAAAGTAACCCCTCCATTTGAATATAAATCACAAAGATATTTTCTTCTAATTTATAAAAATAAATTCGAATTTTCTAGCTCTACCATGGGGAAGGAAGGATTGTTAAAATCATTACGCCGTCGACAAAAATGACGACAGAATACATTATTCTAATGCATAAATTATGACTTGTAGCACAGAATTTTAAGTGCAAACACGTGGGCAGTTGACACAGCTAGTGATAATACCGTCTTGTGTGTTCATGTAAGATTGTTTCTATTGCTTGTAAAATGGCTGTTATTTAGGTTAATGATAAGAGGGGAAATTGCTAAATCTATCTATAGAGGATACGATTAACTAGATAATAATAGGCTTATGTCGGCTGTAGAGTTTAACAGGAAAATTATCCTCTCACAAATAATTTTTCATCTATTTTACATAATAGTTCCTTTAAGCTCTAAATTGTCTGATCTTTTTCTTATCTACCCCTTCTAACATGTATGTTATTTTGAGCTTAAAATGCTAAAAAGGAGGGGGGGGGGATGCTTTTGCCTGCGTTATAATGGAAAATAGAATTCGAGAGAGAGAATTATACACTCTTTCTCTAAGTATATACAGAGAAAGAAACAGAAAATTAGAACAAGTTATGGATTTCATGATAAATAGATTATAGGAAGAGTTAGCTTGTGTATATATATTTTTAAACAATAAATATCTGTCGAAAAAATAAAAAATAAAAATTCGAACTTAATCGTTACATTCTAAAGGAAGCGTTGGAATTTCTCATCTCACTCCTAATTATATAAGTGGCCGCGGTAGCCAAGTGGTCTAGGCATCGGATCGTGGCTAGAATGTCATGAGTTCGATCCCAGTACCACTGAAGACCCGCCGTGTAGGCAATAAAAATAAATAACGGTAAGGTTTTTTTTTCTTCTAGGGTTTTGTAATAAATTGATATCTTTTCTCAAAATAGTTTTTGCATGTACACACAATTTGTATCGTCCAATCATTTTATCTTTTGTAGCCGTGGTGTTCTAGTGGTCATTGCCACGGACCAGTGGTGCACACAAGGGGGGAGTACTAAGGGTCCAGAATCCCCCCCCCCAGCCTTTGATTTTTTTCGATTGACTATAATCCTATGTATAATGTATGTAAAATTTAAGTTCGTATATGTTATTAATAATTAATTTTATTAATTAACGCTAATTATTCATTCAATTATTAACTTTTTATTGTTTTTGTTGCCGAAAATCGACGAAATTAAAAGAATATGTTGGGCGGCGCATTGGAGCATGATACTAAAATAGTGGACTTTCGACCCCTTGAAAAATTCTTGTCTGAGCTATTGCCACGGACTCATGGCCCGAGTGTCATGAATTCGAACCTTAGTGCCTCTGAAGACCCTCTGTGTAGAGGGGCTGTTACATGTGAAATCTGTCCAGATTCAAAGTGCACCGGCTCGCGTGGTGTTGATCTCGAGAGCTCAAACGTCCTCCCGTTGGTGTGGTGTGGTAGTTAGGAGAGGGGGTGCCAGCTCAGGTGTCGTCCGCATCACTTGACCATAGTTCAAAATTACGCGGACCGTCCCCAAAAGCCCTCGTGTTGCTAATCAGTGCGACGTTAATATTCTCTCACTCTCACTCACTCGCGTGGTGTTGAAGTTTGAAGAGGGAGTGTCAACCCAAGTGACGTCCTCGTCACTTGATCATGGTTCAAAAGTCAGAGGTTCGTTGCCAATACCCCTCGTGTTGCTTTATAGTGGGACGTTAATAAACACTCGTTCACGAACTCGTGGCCGAGTTGTCGTTTCGAATCCTGGCGCCACTAAAGGTCCATTGTGTGAAAAGGCTGGTGCTCGTTAAACCTGTTGAAATTAAAAGCCTTTATGTTGGTATGGTGTGGTATTTAGGAGAAGGACTGCCAGCTTGTTTCAAAAATACGAGGTTCTTCGCCAATAGCCCTCGTGTGGCGTTAGAGTGCAACTTTAACTCCTTAATTGCCGCCGGAGTATATGTACTTCTCGCTCAACCGGTGCGTTAAATGCCCCGGACGTATATATAAGTCTTTCCGATCCTTCCCTTTGCGCTGCTATCAGCAAAACTATTTCGAAGGGTTTGGAATGCAATAAAATAATCTTTAAGTGTTTTTAAAGGATTTGCTTACTTAAGAGAAAAATTTGCTTATTAATGCCTTTTCGTCCTCCCCCCCCCCCAATACACCGCATACCAATATGTGAAAAACTGTGGCACTGGGAAGCGAATCATATAACTTTAATTCTGCAGTAAAGGAGTTAGTAAACACACAGATTCACTCACTCACTTGCTCTTAAGTTTAAAGAATTGTTTTTTCCTTCAAATTTAAATTGAAGTCTGAAAACAACGTTTTTATTGCATATATCCAGTGAAATTTATTTACGCAAGCATTGACTATTTAATTCACTCAAAATATCCTATTTGTTTTTATCAGTACTGTATTTCTATTTATAAAATAAATTGATTCAATTCCCTATGAAAAAAATATTTTCCTAAATGCTAAAAAACCCTAAATCATTCCATTCCAAAAATAAACTTTATCTCATCAATCTTTTCTCTATTTATTCTACTCAGCCCCTCCCCCCCTCCCAGCCCGTAACAGCTCTACTTCAGTAACTGCCGCTAGCGGAGCGCTGAATAAAGAAAATTCTACGATCGGTCCGATATATATCCAGATGGTTTAGGGTTTCATTTCTATGTCCGTCCTACCGTCTCCATCACCGAACTCCCCTAAGGCTCAAAGACAACGATAAAAATCCAACTCTACTTAAAACTTTTTAATAAAAAAAAAAAAAAAAATTTGAAAAAAAAACAGCCTCTTTCCATTGATGACACATTAAAAACACGTTTAATACTATCAGGAATTGAAAGTGATTATCTTTTCCAAAGACCACGGAAAAAGTGCGGGAGGGAGGGACGGAAGGGAGGAGTGTGCTTCGGATGAGGGAACACTTTTAAAGCTTATGAAGGGGAAAGTGCAGAGCCGCCATTGCATTTTAGAAGGGTGGTTGGTATAAAAATGAAAGGGGAGCTGAAGGGGAAGGGAGAAAGAGAATGGAGAGATAATCCCGGTCTTTTCCGAATTTATCCGAGGATTATCGAAATGGAATGCCTACTGGTTTTTTTTTATTATGGATATGCTTGTTTAACCTTAAAGCGACTTTCGGTTTTTATATTGTTTTTCCGCTTTAAGTTTATTGGATGAGAATGGGTAAAGCCCAGAATTGGATTTTAATTTAGTTTTGGAGAATTAAGTGACAATAATTGTATCTTTTAATTTTGATTATGAACTTTTACTCAGCGCATTTACGCATTTCACTAAGTCGGATAAATATAACTCAACCCGACATAGTCATTCTAACTTCAAAACAACTTTTGGACTATTTAATTTCCATAAAGATGGCTTTGTATCAAAAATGGAATAAGGAATCTAGTCCATTGTATTTCAATTACAAAATGAACCATACTATTGGATTATCATTCCATGACTGAAGTATATTATTATGTGAAAATATACAGCTGTTTAAAACAAAAGAGAACAAAAGAAAAAAAATTGTCCTGCCTTATGGCTCCTTGGGATGAAAAAGATCTTTCGCATCATCGCGCACATCATTTTCTTTTGGTTACCATCAAATAAATAACATCAACTATTTCAGATGTTCCATCAAGAAATTAAAAGTAAGAAATGTTGATATTAAAGTTCTTGAAACTATTTTTTTATAAAAAAATGTTTGTGTCAAATTTCAAGCACAGATAAATAAATTAATAAAAAAAACCCCAATAACAATGTGTGGCTTTTGTAATATCTCAAGTAATATGGATTCTTCATTTACAAATTATACTGATAAAATAATAAGTATGTTAAAAATCAACTTTCTAAAATTATTTAGTAATCATTGATGGTAATGCTTTCAAATAATTTGTGTCTGAGCCATATCCCCCCCCCCTTCCATCCAAACAGTCCTTTTTTTTAAAAAAATAATTTGTAACATTTTGTTAATTTATATATTAATCAAACGAAAAATGAATGAATGAGTGAACATTAACGTCGCTACACAGGGCTTTAGGCGACGGACCTCGAAATTTTGAACCATGGTCAAGTGATGAGGACACCTGAGCTGGCACCAACCTCTCCTAACTACCACACCACACCAACGAAAGGACGTTTGAGCTCTCGACAGAATTAACATGCATCACTCCCCTACACGGCGGGTCTTTAGTGGTACTGGGCTCGAACTCATGACATGCCAGCCACGATCTGATACCTTGACCACTCGGCTACCGCGGTGACATCAAACGAAAAAAAGTGATTATTTATTAACGTCGCACTCAATAGTAACACGAGGAGTATCGGCGACAGACCCCTCTACTTTGAACCACGTCCATGTGACGAGGACGACACCTGAGGAGTCATCCGAGTATCTAAAATTCCATACAATGCGAACGTGAATATTTAGAGCCTCAACAGATTTTATATACATCAAATCCGCACCACGACAAATCTTTGGTGACCCCCCCTCCAAGTCACCGAACTTCTCATTGGACTAAGAAAACGTCAACTACGAGTTCATGACCCTGACCAGTTGGTTACCCGGCTGCACAAAAGGTAGAAGAAAAAATAAAATTTGAATAAATTTAATAAATATTAAATAAATATTATCTTTACAATAAACAAAAAATTATTTTTCATGCTCACGAACTGAAAACTGGGATTCAACGAAATACGAATTTTTTATATGAATTGAAAAATGTGGCCACGGTAGCCGAATAATCATGGTCACAGACTCGTGGAGTGAGTGAGTGAATATTAACGTCCCACTGTTCAGCTACACGAAGGCTTTTGGGGACGGTCCGCGTAATTTTGAACCATGGTCAAGTGACGCGGACGACACCTGAGCTGGCACCCCCCTCTCCTAACTACCACACCACACCAACGGGAGGACGTTTGAGCTCTCGACACATTTTGCGTGCATCGCTCCCCTACACGGCGGGTCTTCAGTGGTACTGGGATCGAACTCATGACATGCTAGCCACGATCCGATGCCTAGACCACTTGGCTACCGCGGCCACCACAGACTCGTGGAAGGTGTGTCATAAGTTCAAGCCCTAATGCTTCTGAAGACCCGCCATGTAGTGGGGCTGATGCTCGTTAAATCTGTCGAGCTCTAGCGTTGATGTGGTTTGGGAGTTCGGAGAGGGGGTGCGTGTGTGCTGAGATGCATTCTCGTCACGTGACCATGGTTAAAAAAAACCAGGTCCTTTACCATTAGCCTTCGCGTTGCTTTGTAGTCAAAGTCCTCCTTTGGTGTGGGTGTGGTGAGGATGTTTAAAAAAAAGTGGTGCCTGCCCAAATGTCATCCTCGTCACTAGACCGTGGTTCAAAATTAATTAAGAGGTCCATCATCAGCAAACCTCTTGTTATTTAAAAGGGGTCTTCAACCTTTAATAATCGAGGACCATATCCTTAAATCCACAATGATCACATGACTGTCAAAAAATAAAATAAATAAAAATTAACGTAGTCAAGAAATTTAAATAAGAAAAAGAGGTTTGTTTTACAAGACTACAACTGGTCCTAAAAGGAGAAGGTGTTACAGATTTATATATATATATATATTAGGATTCAAAAAAGTTAAATGGAAGTCGGATTATATAAAATATACTTTGTGTGTTAAAGTACACCTTTCCTTTTTTCTGAAAACTTAAATAATTTTAAATAAAAAAAATCTTATAAGATACAGTAAAATTTTTGAAAACCTCGTCATTTTAAGAAAATTTTTATCTCAAATGGATATCAAACATATCAATAAAATGTTATAGGTATCAAGAATAACAAAAAAAAAAAAAAAAAAAAAAAAAATGGCGTTTTTTACGATAAAAAGTATACAAGACAATTTTCACAGAAATTGCCTCAGATTTAAATGAAGGACCACTAAAATACCTTCAGCGGCTATTCGTGGTCCGAGGGCGACGGGTAGAAGAGTGAAGTTGTTAAACGTTAAGATTAAGCGCGATGTTAATATTTCTCTCCTCATGGTATTTACAATTAAAATATTTTATTAAGTGTCTCATTTAAATTTGTATAAATAAAGCTAGTTAAATATAAAGTTTTGAATGAGTAAATTTTAATTGCGCGTTATACCTCTCATACATAACTCTAAGTTAAATGTGTATTTTCATATGTAAATAATGGAAGTTCAGCATTTTTCTGTTTCCATTTTCTCATTTAAAACAAATAAAAGTTTTTATTCATGCTCTCATTTATTATAATAATGCAATTAATTCCTAAAGAATGATTATGTTTTATGCTTTTCTCTTTTTGTTACCTTCCATATTTATTATTCCAAACCTTTATTTACTTATTTAAAAAAAAAAGAGTGAAAGAGAGTAAAGAAATAAATTGCAATAAATAAATAAATTAAAATTAATGAAAGATCCCATTTAAACTAGTCATAACCAGAAATGTAATAAACGATTTACATATTTCATTGCTTACACGATGCGATTCTTCCTTTTCTAAGTAAATATCGTAAAATTAATTCCAGATATAAAATATTTGCGAGAGAAATAAAACGAAAAATATATAAAAAGAAAACTCTTTGAAGGATAACAATTCATTTGTTATTCATTCGCATAATGCTTCAGGGAATTACAGGAATTTCTTATTATTAAAGCTTTTTTTTTTGTATAAGAGGAATGATTAAATATTTTATTATATTTTTTTTCTTAAAAATTAGATTGTCAAATTTTTACTTAATGAAACGTTTTTATTAATGGTGATATTTTTAGAGGAAAAAATAGTGAAAGAGAAATTAAAATTTTAATTTCACTTTTAAGTAGCGTGTGAGGGGATTATTTTCTCTGAATTTTTTTTTACTTAAAAAAAAAACTCTTTGAGAATATTTTTTGATACTTTTAAATTTTTAATATCTTAGACATTTTATATTAACCTGTTTTATTTAAGGATGCTTTACGATTAATAGGATTTATTAATTTCAGAGCTTTGTACTTTCCTGCTTTTAAATTTGCTCTTTTTTCTTCAAGAGCTTAGAAAATTATTAAATTATACTAAAAACTGGAATTTGCCATTTTTTTTTTTTTTTTTTTGTTAAAATTGTTAAACACAACTTTTAAAAGAAAACAATTATTCTCTAAATTAGTAAATTCTTTAAATTAATTATAAATTTCTCGATACATTGAATTTTTAGAAGAAAACACAAATAATTTCACTTATATATATGTAATATTTTAAAGATAGAATTTTTAATTTAATACTGTTGCTTCGACTTATATGTGCTTTCATAAGTAATTATATATTTACAATATAAACTTTTGTTAAAAAATTTTTTTTTCAAAATACCTTTAAAGTTACTTTCAAATGTAAAGCACCACATAATTGATTATTTAATTAAATAAACATTAATTTAAGTGGACTATAGCAACACAATATTTAATAACCCCCTTTAATATTTGTATTTTTCCAATATAATTTTTTAAATTAGAGTCAAATTTTGTAGTCTTAAATTGTACAAAACTTCAGAAATAATCTAAATTTTGCAAATTATTTTTCATGTGATTAAATATTCTAAAATGGAACACGAATAAAATTTGTTAAAAATAAATGAAACTAGTGAGTAACTATTCTAAGATTAAATGAATATAGCTTCTTAACTTATTTTAAAAATCTTGCATAAATTTGCAGCATTAGAAAGAGAATTATAAAATAAGAGCTACAATAAATATATACATTTTTGAAGAGCAATTTGGTTTGAGTTAGAAGACACTAAAATCCCCCAAGATTTTCAGCTTCTAAAAAAAAATTGACCTTACTTTCCCACCTACCTGCACAAAAAATACCAAAAACATCTGTCTTTGTTCTGTATTCTTCAGGAGTCTAATCGCTTCTCAAGTTTCTTATAGCTTTTTCTCCCGTAATAAGCAGAGTGGCAACACAATTATGAACATAGTAGAATTTTTTCTTTGTCTATTGAACTTCAAAGGTTTTTTTTTTTCAAAAATAGTAGCATGCAAAAACAAAAACAAAAAATCCTTTTTTTTCATTCAGTACCTACTTTTATAATATTTCTTTTGACGATATTTGAATAAAATGCTCAGAGATGTAGTCACAACCTTATTTTAACGTAAATGGTGGATGAAAAATAATACTGAGTATTGCTGATTTCACTCAATTCCTACTCTATTAGTTCACTCTCTCTCCATATATATATTTATATATCTTGTTCAAATTTTCAATCGTTAATAAAATATTTTCTATTTTCATCCATTCAAGTTCAAATACATTTTTTTTAAACCTTGTAGTGGATGACACTCGATGTTATTACAGTTTTTTCAAATATTAATTCCTTAATTAAATTAAAAAATGAATAAATAGTTACAAACATAAATAATAATCCAACAGTATATATAGAAAGGAAAATCGTTCGTTGTGTCCCTGTTTTTATTTTACTTGTTTTCAATATCTATTTGATTTCAGTTATGTTCCTTAAAAGGTACACTTATTAATTACAATGGATGCAATAAGTAATAATAGAGATTTCATTGATATTAAATATTCACCTTATTATTCTGGATTCGCATAGTTATAAACATGAATCACTTATGATATTTCGTTTTCTTTCTTTTTAAAAAAATCTGAACTAATTGCTGTTCTGATTTTTAGAAACAGGCTCTGATAAAAATTAACGTCATTCTAGAATTACTGGATGGCTATCGACGACAACGGCTGGTCACCTAATTTTAAGTCATGATCAAGTGACAAGGACAATCTGACCTGAATCTTAATATTCATATTTCTACACTACAAACGAGAGGAACTGGAGACTTAAACCCATTTAAGGTGTTGAGGGCATGTATATATTACATCTTATGGAGGTTTTATATATATCTTTGACAGCAGCTCCTTACAATTTTGACTGTATGTTTGATGGAATCGGGCTCGAGCCTATGACTCGACCCGAAAATGCCTAATATGAACATACGGTCCACGGTTGTAATATACGCGAGGTACAATTTACACACATTCCAAGAAAAAAACTTTTTTTTTTCCCTTTCAAAATTAATAACAAGCACACAAAAATTTATTAATCTCAGAAAAATTTCCAAATTTCTTTAAATTGACAATAAGTGGCGTATACATACTACTTTGATGAAAGGGGGAGGGTAGATTTGAAATAAAAGTATCGAGGAATAATCTTAATGCTAAAAATTAAAAATCTTTTGCGAGGGGTTTGAACCCCCAACTCCACCCTTGTGGGTGGTCGTGGTAGCCTAGTGGTCAAGATAAATGACTAATGTGGCCGGCGTGTCATGAGTTCCAGCCTAGTACCGCTGAGTGAGTGAATATTAACGTTGCACTGTTCAGCTACACGAGGGCTTTTGGCGATGGACCGCGGAATTTTGAGCCATGGTCAAGTGACGCGGACGACACCTGAGCTGGGCCTCCTCTCTTAACTACCACACCACACCAACGGATTGACTGTGAGCTCGCGACAAATTTAACGTGCATCGCTTTCCTACACGGCGGATCTTCAGTCGTACTGGGCTCTAACTTATGACACGCTAGCCAGGATAAGATGCCTTGACCACTTGGCTACCGCGGCCACCTAGCACCGCTGAACACCGGCGTATAGGGGAGCGATACACGTTAAATCTATCGAGAGCTCAAACGTCTTCCCGTTGGTGTGGTGTGGTAGTTAGGAGAGGGTGTGCCAGCTCAGGAGTCGTCCTCATCCCTTGACCATGGTTCAAAATTACGAGGTCTGTCGCCAAGAAGCCCTCGAGTAGCTGAACAGTGCGACGTTAATATTCACTCATTCCCCCCACCCTTGTGGACGTCACAGTTATGGATCCTCTTTCTGTCATCCATAACCAGTGGGGCACAGAAAAACCTTTCAAAGGGAGGGTGGGGGGTCAAAGGTCAGCATCTATCCTGGCATCATACCCCAGTACTCCGCCAAACATATTCTTTGATTTTTTTGATTGCCGGGAACAAAAAACAGTGAAAAATGAAATTATTGAATAAATAATTAGCATTGATTAATAAAATAAATTATTAATACCAAATACTTAATTAAATGTTACGTACCATATTCATAGGATTATAATCAATCGAAAAAAGATCAAGAGCTATGGGTGGGGTGGGGGGTCCGGTCTCATACAACCCCCCGCCTTGTTTACACCACCGTCCGTACCTGGTGACACACTTGACAAATGAATATTACCCTGGATAACACTATTTCTCCTTTCACAAAGTCTGTAACTTGATTGATTATTTGTTAACATAGTCCTCAGACATTGCTGAAAGACTTTATAATTTTGACACAAGGTAAAATGACCAGGACAACATCTGAGTCAATGCCCTAGTATCCATATAACATCAATGACATCCTGGGAGGTATATAGAGTGACAGTTTTATTACTCTGAGGGTTTTCATTATTATTTACATAATACGAAGGATCTCTAGATAAATACCTTGTCTAAAAGCGAACCTCAACTGGTTTGACCCATGTAAAGGAAGGGGGGTGGGAGAGTTGAAGTTTATGTCTATACAAAAAAAACAACAACAACTGGATTACCTCAGCTTTAAAGAAAACTTTATATTCAAAACAGGAGAGCATGAAGTCGAGTCAGAAACGCTTTGTCTGATTTGGGTCGTGAGAAACACAATACAAGTTAAAAATTGAATATCCCAGCGTGTGAAATCAGTCTTTATTTAGACACTACTTGCTCTTTGTCAATATTCAAAAGATGCGAATTTGTTTTCTTTTCCCTTTAATCTTGACGCATATTTTACTACAAATCGCGATTTTCAGAGAGAGAGAGAGAAAAAAAAAAAATAGAAAATGCCATCCATATTTTTGCTCCAATTTTTTTTCCTGCTTCCGCATATTTTTTAACTTGTTCAGTGTTTTTCGTCTTCCCTCTTTCCAGGAGAATGTATGCAAGGTGATTGATGGATTAGCATAACCTAGTATTACGACAGAGTTGCGGAGTTTGCCTAAATGAAGTAACGACAACGAAAGAGGATTCGATATGATTTATGGTTTGAAATTTGATAAAATAATAGTTGTGAAATAATTTAAATCAACATCGATTCAAATGACCGAGATAGTTATGTTGAAAGGTCAAAAATATAGCGATCTAAACGTAGTTGGAATGTTGAGATATATTTCGTACGTTGTGGATCTTCAAATGGTGTAGGAGTTTGGCTGGATTTTTTTGGCGCAAAAGCCAATTGAGGCTATGCTGCCCAGACATTTGCTTAAGATATTAAAATAAGCTTAAAAATATAGAATCCTAGCTAAACACAAAGTAAATATTAAAAAATATAGTAAATATAAATATTTAATTTAAAGTAAATATCAATTTACTTTTATTATTATTTACTTTAATTTAAAGTAAATATAAATATTTAATGTACAAAAATACAATTTTTAATAAAAAATCAAATAAGGGATGAGTGAATGAGTGCTTATTAACGTCGCACTATAAAGCAACACCAGAATTATTGGCAGAATGCCCAAGGGCACCGAGCTCACCTGAAAAGAGTTTAGAGTTTAGTACAAACCGATCCCCCGGGCTATTGGTGACGGATCTCGTAATTTAGAACCATGGTCGAGTGAGAAGGATAAGACCTGTGTTGGCACCCCCTCTCCAAACTTCCGCACCATTCGAATTCAGGGTACTTTGAGCCCTGATACACTTATAACGTGCATCATCCGTTCTGCACGGTGGGTCTACAGTGGCACAAGGCTCGAATTCATGACCCTTTGTCCACGAGTCCGTGATCATGACAGCTAGACTACCGAGGTCACTGATTGTTTGGTTATAAACGTCACGATATTAAAGACACATGTCGACGTTACACGTGGGCAATTGGTGAGGTACTTCGTAATTTTGAACCATGATCAAGTGATGCGGATGGCACATAAAAAAACACCACACTTTTCAAACTTTCATACCCCAGTACTGCGAGGATTTCGAGTTTCTATGCTAGGCAGGTCTTGAATGGCACTAAGATTCGAACCCTGGTGCCACAACACGAGCCCCCCCCCCTATCCAGAATATTACACCATACCTACGAGAGGATTTTGAGCCATGATAGATTTAATGTGCAATAGATCCTCTACATCAGTGGTCCCTAACCCCCGGTCCGTGGAGCAAATAGTGCTCATTTTTTGATGTGATTGTATTTTATACCGAAGGCTTGAACAAATATAACTAAATTAAAGTTATTAAACCAAAACAATCTAAAATATAAACAATCAACTTCTCCCCCCCCCCCGTCAACGGGCCGTGGTAAAATTATCAAATGTTGACCGGTCCGTGGCAGTAAAAAGGTTGGGGATCACTGCTCTACATGACGGGTCTTCAATGGGCTCGAGCATACCATACGCTGACCACGAGCTCATGACCAGGACCAATGGGCTACCTGGCCACATCAAAAAAGGGGACTGTTGTGGAAGGGTGTGTGTCAGATAAAGGTCATCTTTGTCACACACATACGCATATGATTTGAAATTTCGAATTTTCATCCTTAGCTTTTATGACGCAGTTGCGGTTAATTTTCAATCAAATAACTATCTCCCAGTTATTCAAATAAACAACAACAATTATAATTAAAATGCGTTTATAAAAATTTAATAATCAGTTAATACATAAAGGAGTTCATGAGTAAAAGCGTATAATATATATGCAATGACTTGATACAGAACGAAAAGTTAATTAATAGTTTATTAATGTCGTATGGTATATGTTGAAAAAATCTGAATATTAATTCAGTAGATATAGCATTAGAGTATAGTATATATATATACTTAATAAGATATAGTAAATATAATAGTATTTAATCCTTTTTTTTTAAATAAAATATTTCATTTCTCGTTTAATGCAAAACATCGATAGCTATCAATTGACGTATTAACAACTTGTAAATTAGTGATCAGTTGCTGAAAGCACGTATCAACTGCAAATAACAAGTTTTCAACTTTTTTAAAGACAAAATAGTATTAAAAACATGTGGCAGATATATATTAGTCATCTATTATATGTTTAAAAACTTTTTTTTTAAGGAAAAAAATCTCACATTTCAGTTATTTTTAGAAAGAATCATACCATCAATCCTAACTTCCAAAAATAAGTTAGAGATGTTTGAAAAAATTTTTGTTCTATAAATATTTTTTACTTTCACGGTTTTTTTTTTTTTAAAATCTGAGATAAAAAAAAAATTGGAAAGCAACTATCTTTTTGTATTTAGCTGTTATATCTGATTCTTGTAAGTCGAATTTTATCAATATTTGTTACAAAATGTTACAGATCCAAACGAAAGATTATGATATTTTAGCAAGTACTTTTTTTCTCCATATTTTGATATTTATCTTTTACTCATTCTATTTCACAGCCAATCAATCACATTTTACATTTGTTTCCTGAAAAACAACAACAACAACCAGAAATATATTAAAATGTTCTTGTTTTTTACTTCAAAATCAAAATCAGCAATATATAATCTAACTTTTTATGAATGGAAATTAAAATTGTTCTTCTGTTACGTTAAAAAAATGTTAGTTTGCCATAATAATTGTTTATGTTAAAAAAAAACTTTAAAAATAAAAGAATGGTTGAAATGATAACTTTGTATCACTTTGTTATTTTTTTTATACCTATCAGTATCATTATTATAAAATTAAACAAATTAATTAATTAATGTATTTTTAAAAATCAGGATATATTTATACACTTAAAACGGCAACACATGAACCTTAAATACTTCATACTATTACTATAGCAACGTGATTCTACTTTTACGTTCTATATTCTCGTTTAATTTCAAATTACCTTTATCGCGAACCGCCATAAGGCGCGCCGGAACTAACGGTCAAATAACACTGACCGCCTATAAACAAAAACACACCCGTTTTTCATACCACACGCCCGTCTATTTCATAAATAAGTTCTTCAAATCGGTCACGGCTTACTAGATTAAAATTTGTCTTGATTAAATCTATTTATTTCTTGCTTCTTTAAAATTAGATGAACATAGTCATGTTAATTATGCGTGTGAACTTCGAGTATAATTTTTCTAAATGGTTGTCGAGAAGTTTTCTGTAAACATGAGGTGCTAGTCAATACGCTTCAGGGGGAGTAGGAAGCAACAAAGGAGTCCGCCTTGGGTTCGGTCAACCCCTTGCCTTCCCCCACCGTGTGGTCGTTTTAGAAAGGGTGTAAGATGAATGCTCTGAAGGAAGTCCCTTTGAATCTTTCAAATCTGGACTCACAACAATGGTGTGGAAAGTGGTAATTCATGCCTTTCAGAAGGATTTTGTCAAAAAGACTGAAAGGAAATTTTTACACTAAAGGCAGTTAGAATTGGTCCGAAGGCTATTGCCTTTTTTTAACGGTTTAAACCTCAGAAGTTACAGATATACAAACCAAAACAAGAAATAAAAAGTCAGCTCGTAAAAATGTATGGTTTCGTTTTTAGTTTCTTTTTTGAAAAAATAATTATCGATATTGTGATGGAAAAAAAATGTGCATTAAAAAAAAATACTAAGAAAATTCATTGAAGTGATCTTTTATACTAAGTTAATTCAAAGGAAAAATTCACAGAAAATTATATCGTTGTTAAGGGCATTGGCGTTCACATACCTCTTTTGTGGAGAGGGAGTTAATTACATTCTAAAAAATATGAAGACAAAATCGCCTGTGGTGAAAAAAAAAATTGGTCTTCATGGTTAAAAAGTTAAATATTTGTTGGCCATGGGGAGGAGTTTTCCTTCAATCTTCCTCCCTTGTGTTCGCCACTGCTTAAAAATTTTTAATATCGTTCAATTGGGGTGAAAGGAAAATTTTAATACTCACCACTTGAGTAATTTAATCCTTTTTTTAATTACGATGAGTTTCAAAATAATCTATGCCAATTTCTTCTAATGAATTGTTGTACATTTTTTAGGAACTTTTTAGAGGAGGTTGGAGGGGAATGAGAATAAAATTACAACATAGCACACATAAAGTAGAAGTTTTGGACTTATTTAACTAAAAGGCATTAACGTAGTTAGGCCTAAGAGGGCCTTGTATCAAAATCTTTGAACCCTTTTTTGGAAAATAAATAAAAATGATTGAATTAATAAAACTTATTTGAAAGTTTAAAAATATTCCGCATGCTGGGCCCCTGTAGCTTTGGGGGGGGGGGGTAGCCACTCCCCTATCAAAAGTCTGTACCTTTGAAAAACAAAGTTTTTCTTTTATGGTAGGCAATTGAAACCAAACAAAATTTTTCTCTTAAAAAAAACTTAAAATTTCAAACAATTGCATTGTAAACTATTAACCACAATTAAAAAGAAATAATAATAAAAAAAAAAAGAGCTAGCAGTTAATTATCAAGACTTTTTCATAACTTGAAGAACCATTCAACCGTATCTTCTTCAAGCAAGGCAACCTATCTTTTTTTTAAATTGATAATTAGTGACCTGCCATTGACACAAATTTAATGACTTCTTATTAATGTCGTTAACGAAATAACAAGTATGACAAAACTGAATTTAAAGTTAATCATTTTTATTATAAGCAGATTCTTAATTACGCGTTGGTAAAGTAGTTATTGCGCACCTTTTTAATTTCATAAATTGAGTGATAATTAAAAAGGAAAAGAATTACGTCATTGAGTTTTATTTTTAATTGTATCAATTTAAAGATATACAAATCAATCGTTTGAAAAATTCTTCTATTTGTTAACTACAAAATTATAGAATTGTCGAAAGGTGTGCTCACAACATTAATATTTTCTTTTTTTTCTTTAGATTCGTACATTTACCATGCAGTGCGAATTGTACCTCTGTTTATCCGTTTTCTAACTGTACGCGGGAAAAAAAAAACGTAGATATACTTTAGATATAACATTTCTTTATATTTTCTATTTCTTACTTTTTAAAAAAACCCTATAATATTTCTATTAATTTTAAAAAGGGTTTTTTTCCCACAAATAGTGAAAAAGAAACAAATTTAATAGCTGATAAGGCACCCTTGTTCGCATTGCAATCTGAGTGAGTAGTCTGCAGAACTTTTACAATCAATCCTGGGATAAGTTATTGGTCTTAGAGGTCGACGTCAAATGGGGGGAAAAAGAACTCACAGAGAATGTGCTTATCTGAAAAGAATCCTAGGATATTCTCCAGATAGTTTGTTATTGTGAGGCGATATTCGATAAAGTATTGGTTAGTTTTCACTGTGGGAGGTATGTGCAAAGTTTCAACCCCTTCACAGATTGATAGCTATCCTGACCAAACTGGTATGTAAACAGAAGTGTACTTTAAATTTGAAACTCCATTGCAAATTGAAGATAGCATGATAACACCACATTAAACAATAAAGATTATTCTCGGTCTGGAATTTAAATGGAACACTTCAGAAAAATTAAATTTTCATATTACTAATGAAAGATGATTGTAAAATCAATTAAATAAATATTTAATAAGTCTTTTTTTCGCGACCATGTGTGTGGGTATACCACAACAAGGATTACAACAACTTATTGTTTAGGAAATAAAAGTATAGAATAGCAATATCTTTTTGAGGTTTTATTCATTATGTTTTATTCATATGCAGTTATTTCTCATCTTTCTTTTTTTACATAATTCCAGCTAATATTTTTGCTTGGAATATTAATTATTCACAGAAAAATAAATAAATGCCTATAAGTTTATGAATTGAATTTTTCACAATTTCCTTCCTTCTCTTTTTTAAGAACTCCATTTTCCAAAATGAAGATGAAAGGGATAAAAACTACTATAAACTGTTTGGATTAAAAAGAGAATAAATAAATTTCAGTTGATAAAAAAAAGCACCTGCTGCTTAAGAAAGTCTGCTGTTACACAAGTTTTGTATTTGTATTATGAGAACACACACAAAAAAAGTAAAACAATTCTCTCTACTAACATTTATTAGTTACTTTATAAAAACTTTAATATTTCTTACAATTTGTCTCTAAAATTACAATACTAATATAATATTCATGATACAGCATCATTTATAAGTGCGCATACATTGTAAAATTACAAAGCTCTTTTTAAAAAATTATTTATTAGAATCATTTTATTGACAATGCTTTGAAAAGTTTATTGGAAAAATATAACCAATTATATTACAAATTGACAATTTTATAAAGTTAAAGCAATTTTTAATCAAGATAATGAATGATTAGTTTCAACAATGCAATTGGATTAAACAACATCTTTTGTTAGAATTTTAAAATATCTTTTCCTAGTGAATACTTATAATATATTAAAAGTTTTAAATTCGTTAATTAATTCTAAAAAGCTAAATTCAAAAGCTATAACATTTACTAGAATTGTTAAAAATCTCATTCTAATTAAATGCATATATATTCGAGAGAAACTTAAATGAGAATATCTGAGAGTAGTAAATTATTTATTAGAAAATGTTTCTATTTTGATTATGGCAGAGAGGTGGCAAGTGTATTGATCTGATAAATTTAACAAGCGAACAATGTTTATGTGCGTAAAAAATCTCCCTTATTCCACAAGAAAAGTTGATATTGTCAAAATAATTTATTACTTACAATGCTAATATTTTTTACGGATTTCAAATTGAGCAATTTATGCATTAAATCAAGATTCGAAAAAGGGACTCTTTTCCGTAGCGTAATGCTTAGTGTAAATGCATCCGGGTCATGGACTGAGTGACGCGGCACTTCTGCTTGTGTTCGTTTGCCCCCGCCCGCCATTGCTAAAGAAAAGAGAATTCTGACAGTGGATACGGGACTAGCCAAGCCTTGGGAGTTTTTAATTAAAGACTATTTTGCCGATTTTGCATCGGGCGAATGGATAATGCTTGTGTGATGTTGTGATGTGCAACTGTGTGAGCGCAATGGATTATACTCAGCATGGATAATCCCTGATTCCTTTTTTGTTTTGGTGGATATTTTATTGGATATGGAGTCCAAACAGAGAAATGCAGGGAATACTGGAAACAGACGCCGTAGAGATCGAGCAGCTCGCATGCAAAAACGACAACAGCGGCAGTGTGCTGTTGCTGAAATCAGTGAGAATGAAGAGTCACCTCCAATACGACAAAAACGACCACCAACACGTAAAAAAAGAATTAAAGAACCCGTATTCCAAGAGGATATTGTTGATGGATTTGCCTTTTTGTGCTTCAAGTCATACGAGGATTTACAGGTAAGTCCTTCAATGGCATGCACCCTTTTAAATATCAAATAAATAATTATATTAAAATGTCATGTACTTACCTTGTTTCATTGGTTAATTGAAGAATTATATGCTTTTTGTTTTGTAGCGGACGATATTTTTATAGTTGCCAGTAACTGATGACTAAATTTAAATGGGTGCTATTTCTAATCCCCACTATAATTTCATAACATTAGTTTGGATCATAATTTTTGTTGTCCCAATTTTTTCCATTGATTATTTTATCTGATTTTCTTTTGAAAAATATTCATATAATCTTTTTTTTTTAAATTTTTCATTTTTTTAAAACTTTTTTTACGAGTTTTGTTATTGTATTAGCATAATGGAATCTTCAGAAAATCTTTGTTTATAATTCGAACAAATTTAAAGAAGCTTAAATAAAAATATTTATCGCTCAGTTTTCTATTTTTCGTTAAGTTTTGTTTTTGTATGAATGATTTGTATCAGTTTTGTTGTAATTGTATAGATTTCTCGTAAGCAGTGCTTTTTAAATCGACTGAAATTTTCAAACAATTATTAGTAATCAGAAGGATCTAATGTTTATAGTACGATTTAATATTTTTAATAGAAATATTTTTTTAACTTTGTTTTTTTGCGCATACAACTAAATGTAGCTTAAATCTCGGAACTGTTCACGGACTGATTATCTTAATTTAGAACAATTTGTACTTGCATATCTTTCTTATAATAACTTATAGTTCTTTTAGTATGTTTTGTTGAAAAAATATTTTTCAATGTTTGCTAATATTTATAAAGATATTATAAAATTTCTTTGCCTATATTTTATTAAAAAATTTGTATTTACTGATTCACATATTTAAATCTTCGGATGTCAGGAGATCCTGCACGAGTTTTTACATTTTTGTCTGTGATGTATTAAGTTTCTTTATATAGATTGTAACATAAATTATTCTATATTAAGAAGTCCTTCTGTCATTGCAAATTCTTTTCTTATTATTTATATTAGGTATAATAAATGTTAGTTGATTTATAAATGGTACTGTTTTAGATTTCTAAACATTCCATTTATTTAAAATAATTTCAGTCAAAACAAGAGTATCAGGAAGTTAAATCTATTTTTAAAAAAATAGAAGAAATCTATTTTTAAAAAATAGAAGTAGTGAAACATTTTTCTGAAAATTTGCCATTTATAGTGTAGTTTTATATTTTTCTGATTTATTAGAGTTAAATTACATTGAAGAACACTTCCCACTTAAATGCTTAAAAGAAACAGAAAATTTTTGGTCATAATTTATGATAGATATAAATCTATTTTTCATTTATTTGAAAATAGTTCTTAAGTATATTTAACTTTTTCACATAAGTTTGACCATTGTTAAATATCTGAAGTATTTAGTTTGAAGTTTAAAATGTGTTGTTAGATTTGTATTTGTTGTAATATATTTGTTAATAATTTAGATTATTTCAGAAAAATAATTCTAAATTAGATTTTTTTTTTTTATTAGAAGTAACTAAAGTAAGTTGGTAAATCTTTGCTTTGAATTATTATCTTTAATTATATTACACATTGTAGTGTTTTCTATATCATATAAAATTGTAAAACATACAAAATGTGTCTGATAATATGTAAATTATTTTATTACTAAAATTGCTGATTTTTCTCTTTATAATTATTAAGTATTGAAGCTATACAAAAATCCTATGCTAGTAGTTTGGTATAATATAAATTAGTACTCTAAATTATTTAATTATATGTTTAAGGACTACATTTTTAACTTTGCTTGTGAAATATGGACCTTTAATTTTACAATTAATGTAAGATATTACATGTCTCAATTTTTATAACATAGTGTCAATTTCTGTTAGTTGATAAATATGAGAAATAATGCAGAGTTTAAATTTTGTTGTTGTAAAAATAGTTAAATTAGTTGCTTTATTTCTTTGTAGATATGGTTTATATTGAAACTTATTCATCATTAGAAGGTTTTTACCTTGAAAGCATAAGATATTTTTTGCACTGCAAATATCACTATGGGCTTAAAAATTAAAAAAAAAAGAAAGAAAAGAAAAAGGGGGAAAAAAGAAAAGAGAAAAAAAGAAAAGAAAGAAAAAAAGTCATTTGATAATGGAAAGATATTTGAATTCAGTGTGAAAAAAGTGCAAAACTGGCTTTACTAAAAAAATTTAAAAAGTAGACCAGAACTTTAAAGAACTATGTACAGTTTTTAAAGGAAGTATTAGTTAACTTTGTAATTTCATCAGTTTATATAAAAAATGTATCCATTTTCAGGTACCTTTTCTTAAAGATTAAACTTTAAAAAAAATATATGTATTTGTGTGTGTTTTTCTGTTTGTGGAGTAAATTTTTTAAACTTATTGTAAAACTTTATGGTAAGTACTTTAAATTTATTAATAAATGGTTTTTAAAAAAATAAATTCCAGCACCATCAGTTTTGTAAAAATAAATAGTATAAAAATATAAAAATATTCTTTTGAAAGTAGTTTAATTTTTTTATTATACTGTTCTAACTTTTTACAATAATTAAAAGCAAAATCAAAGATTCAATATAATAGTGATTTTATGTATTTACTTTTTATTAGTGACTGGTACTCCCAGTTTTTCCTTTTTTTTGTTGCTTTAATGTGTTTTTAGTTTTATTACACAAGATAGCATAAAAATTTAATTTATGTAAAATTATTTTTTTCTCTGTTAGAATTTGATAGTTAGGGACACTAAAATTCATTTATAATAGCATTATTACCTGCTTTTTATCCTAGACTGGTTTGACTGCCATTTGAATTTAAATTTGGTTTCTCTTGTGGATTTGTTATTATACTCACATTATTAAAAATAGTTTTTAAAACTTTAAAAAAAAATATTTTTTGTTTTTTAAAAAAATGTACTATTTTTAGAACTATTTTTTTTCCCCCCTCATGCTGTGTTTTTTGCCTTATGTAAAATAATTAACATTAGACATAGTTTTGACTTGTTACTAGTAATTTAAATGATATTAATATATAAATATAATTATGTTTATAATAAAGTTATTAATATATTTTGTATGTAATTATGTAATTTTTTTAACCTTTAATTTTTACTAAAATAAATTTTCCCTCAATGTGAAACTCCTTTGTCCAACTATGGAATGGTGTGTGAGAATTAGTAATTCATGGGAGGACTGTTCATTAAATATTAATTGCATAAACTAGCAAATACTAAATATTTTATTAAGTACACATTATTAAATGAAAATTAATCTTAAGTGAATTATTATTACTATTATTTTGGTTATTTATTATTTCTATTTATAGACTTTTGATAGAATAAAAATTAAGTTGAACCTCAGATTTTATAAAATGCTTTGTTTTTTTAAAGTTAGTAAATCACAATATATATGTATGTATTTATAAAAAGATTTTTTCAATGTTATTTGTGGTATAAAATATATTTTATTCTTGGAACCAATATGTAAAAATAAAAATTTCAGAAAAATATACTATAAATTTTCAACTAAAAATATAACTTGGTATCTAATAATAATACTTATGTCTACAATTTATCCAGTTGATTAAACAAAATATGAAGAATAATATATTTAAGCTTGGTGATTATGATATAGAATTAATTGTAATATGTTGGAATATTACATGCTATTGAAGTTACACATATACTTTTTCAAATCTGTTAATTTCTTTTGTTGTGTGTTTTTTTTTTGTATTTTCATTATATAATTTCTTATTACATTAATATATTGAATGTTTTTACACACACACATATATATAATTTTAATAAGTAGCTAGTTTATGAAACACACATATACATATTTAATTTGTGAAAACAAACTGGTAACATTTAATTCATCCTTTTAAGTTTACATATTTGTTATATAGTAAATAATTTATTCTTATGAGATGGGTATGTAAATGAATTATATATCTGTTTTAAGTAGTGTTCATGATCTTATCAAATTATATTTTTAAATAGCTTGAATTCTGCCTTAGTTTATTCATTCCTGCATTCTTTTTATTTATGTTAAATTCTTTAATTTGGAATTCTAATACTATGTCAGAGCCAGTTTGACTAGAGAGAAATTCTTTATATCTTCCTTTTTTGAGAAAAATTATTTCTACTTTTAATAAGGTGTTCTAAATATTTCATAGTATTAAATCCCTTAAATCATTAGTATTAGTTTTGTATTAGCTTTATTCAAAATGACTACTTATAGTCATTAAACTAAATTATCCATATATTGAAAATCTGTTAGTTATATATTTTCTACAAACATAGAAAAGATAAATTTCTTTTGAAGATAAATCTGCATTTTTTTAGAGAAAAATGTAATATGCAGTGTTTTATTCCAGAATCCCCCATTTAACTGAGATTGATTAGGGAAAAAAAAATTTAAAATTTTAAAAACTGTTTATAAATTCAAGTATTTGAATAACCAATAAAAATTCAGAATTCTTTATTTCTTCACCAATGGGCATTTGAAATAAAAAAAGAAAGAAAACTTATATCTTTGGAAGTGTCTACTGTATACAAGAGTTTTGTATTTTATTTGAAGTATTATTTCGACCTTTAGAATATATAATTTATGTATTGTCTTTTTTTTGTGCTGTTGGATAATTATAATGTAAAAAAAAGATATATATATATAATTGCATTTTTAAAAAGGTCTCCTCCTCCCTTGACTTCTATGATAAATAAGTTTGGAATGTGTATTCATAATCATGTATTTAGTAATTTAGTATTTACTGATCTTTCTGAAAATCACAGTACTCTGTGGTAAAGAAATTTGTTGTCCCATGTGTGTCACACAATGAAGAGATTTCTGCTGGAAGGAAGGTGAAACAATTTTAAGAAAATCTGACTGGTTTGAAAGAAGGGATTATAGAACTGGGGTCACAGCAAACACACATACCTATCAATCATACTCATTGAGTTACCACGCCCGGTACTATTATGTAGGGATGTCTGTGCTGGCAGATGTAGGTTTCAAATGATAAAATAAAAGCCCATTCATTCTAAGAATCATGTCTTTAGTTAAAAATATTTAAATCGTTATTTTTTAATCATTGTTATTTTGCTTGTTTGTTTAAATAACCAAGTTAGTAAAATATTGGCAGTCGGGTATTATATTTAGTGTTAAGTTCAAATAAATATACTTGTAAAAGTCTTATATTTCTATAGGTTAATACTAACCAGTTTTTTGGCGTGTTTTATTTTTTCAAATGATATGTGTTTTTTTGTGAATTACCACCTAATTATGCCCAATCGATATTTTCTGAACATGTTTATTTGTGAAAGACTAGCAGTATTCGAAGTTTTTGAGAATTGCCCGTTTGGGTTGAAAATTATCTGATGTTTCGAGGAAGGCGTAAATTTTCTTTTTTAAAAATGCTGAATTACATCTGGTACTTTTTATTTATTTATTCTTTATTCTTGGGAAGATCTTATTAGAAAATATTGGCAGTATAATTCTTATATTTACTGCTTTCGTAAATTTTATGATTTTTTTTTATAATGTCAAAAGCAAATGATCTTTGATGCTTTTAGCATGTTTCTTTTAAATAAAATGAATGCTGGATTTTTTTCTCAATCCGCAGCAGGGACTTCTTTGAGTACTTAAAGCACCTTAAAAAATTTATTTTTGAAAAATGTCTACCAGTGAAAATTCACACGCTAACAAAAATTACCACGTGTGTTTTTGCGGAAAACAAAATTGAAAAGTTGGGCCGACTACTGCCATTTCTTTCATTGTTTGGTTTTTGTCGACTAGTTCGTAGACATGTTGCTGGGTTACAGACATAATAACTCGTCTTTACTTGAAAGAAAATAATAATGAAAAAAATAATGTTTGAGACGTTTTACTTTGATGTATAGAAAATCCACTGGTGAAATTAGACAGTGTCTTCTTCCCTTGTTGGAATATAAAAAGATCTTTTGTTAGTATATTTTTTCGAATTCTCCTCCCAGAAACGAGTTGAACGATCGCTGTTAAGTTGAAATATAGATTATGAGTAACAATCAATTTTCTTTGCTCGTTTTTTTATTCAGAATCAATTTTCGGATAGTATCTCCATAAATTTTTTTTACATTCAAGATCAGTTAATATATAAAGAAATTGGCGAAATGCTGTATAAGTGACCCTTGTAATATGAAATCTTAATGTTTTTTTTATTTAAATCCACCTTTTATATATATGCGATTGTTATGTATACTTAATATTATAAATATCAAAATTAAGTTTACTTAGTGAAAACTCTAATCCTGTTTCCTTATTTTACTCTTTAATGAAACGATACTGAGTAGCAAAACAAATTATCCTTTTTTATAATTTATTTTTTCATTATTTTAATTATTTCATTGCTTGGTTTAAAAAAGTTTTACTTCTATTTAAAAAGATCAAGGCTTATCTCCTTATTCTTTTTAATTGTGGTGTATAACAATTTTAATTTTTAATTCTTCGTATTTTCAAACTTTTTTGTTTAGTTATATACGTAATGATTCAAATTTCCAATGCATACCAATAATTATATAACTTCTTGAAGTAATTTCCTTTAAAATTTACATTCCTGAGTAAAATGTTGTATTGTATCGGTTTATGCTACCAACAGTTTTTTAAATCTGTATTTTCTTTTGAAGAATATTTTTGTAAGATGCACATTTTATAAAAGTGTTTTCAATATTACACTAGTTTAGTTAAATCCTAACCTTTTTTAAAAGTAGTTGCATTTTAGTAAGCTGTTAAATCTACAACGATTTATTTTATAATTATTTATCATAAACACATCCCATATTAACAAATTAAAAATTTCATATCAACAAACTCGGACCATTTTCTTAGTACAGATTGTCTTTAAATTGAGATCACCGTTCTTTGAAGTTTATATTTGATATATTTACATAAAACATGGAGACAAGAAATATTTGTGTAAACGACAAGTCTAACAAACTAAAAAAGAGACACAACTTTCTTACAAATTAAACACCTTCCGTGACAACGTGATGTGCAATTTGTTTTTTCGAAATTGTCTTTTCTAGGTTCACGGTCAAAATAATTTGTTGAGTAGAAACAGCTGCTCTCTAGCCTAGACGACGGAATGGAGAGTCTATAAGGTCGTAATACTCGAGAAGTTAGTAGTTATTTTGTTGGCATGCACTTGGCTCCTGCTTTTTCGAAAGATTGATTTGTCCGACCTTTGAAAAGAAATCTTGGGTCATAAAATCGCTTCGATTTTTTGCAGCAGCGAATTGTGGGTTGTTAAATATAAATGTGTGAAAATATGTTGAAATAGAATTTGTTATCTTTGTTACTGTGTGTTAAAAACGTACGAGTATTTTTTGAAATGGTTTTGTGTTTTAATATTTTTACTAAAAACTAATACTTTTATGAATTCTAGTTACAAACAGCACGAGGATTTATGACTTTCTAAAAGAGTTTTTTAATCGTTTCTTATATTAAGAAACAGATTTTTTGGTGGATTTTGAAGTGTTGTCCTTTTCTTAAAATACTGAATGCGTTTCAACTTCAGCGCAGATTGTGGGGAAAATTTACTTCCTAATTTATGTTGAATTCGTGAAAATTCTTTTTAAGTGCGTGATTTTGTATCTTAATACTACTCGAATTTTTTTTTTTTAACAATTGAAATAATCTATATTCTTGAATGCACATAATCATTTCTTCTGTTTGTGGAAAGACAAAAAATCATTTGAAGTTCTGAAAAACTATTTCACATTTTTTAAAAATATTGTTTTAAATTTATTGAATTCAACAGCATTTCTATGTAAAGAAAATTAAACGATTAAAAAAACGAAGTCTTGATTAGATTCTTTGAAAAATGTGTAATGCAAATTTATAATACGTATAAATAAGAACGCCATACGCACCCAGATATTCATCTCTGTGTGGATATAGCACTGTTATAAAAGTTACACAACAGTTGCTTAATAGATTTCTGGACGAATATCTGTCAGCATAACCTTCATCATAATAAACAAATAACTAACCTCACTTGGTTTTATTTATTTTCATTTTTACCCTCTTGGCATTTCGATTGCGATCTGTGTGACCTAGTTGAAGAGGATTTGAAAATACTTTTCCCATGTACTCTTCAAAGATCTCGAGAAAAAACCCTTGACACTTAGTTGGCAGGTAGAGATAAGAACGGCCTCAGCCATTTAGTTGTTCGTCACCGCGAAGAATCTCCTACCTCCTCATGTCAATTGGTAAAATGGCGGCGCGTGAGGCTACAGTCACAAGGAAAGAAAAAAAAAGGGAAGATTATATTGTTCTTTTTTTTTCTTTCCCTCGGAGACTTAACGAGCAATTTTCCCTCCTTCATATGCCTTCCATTCTGCCATCATTTATTTATAATTCTATCGATTAGCGAGGTAGCACGCTCTAGGATATTGGCCACTTTTTTTGGTTGGATTCCTTCACGGAGCTCTAATCTGTGGAGGTTGTGGAATACCCTATTTGTTAGTGCTTGAGTATTGTTAAGACTCTGTACTTTTGATATGTTTTTTATTTCGACTTCTTTCTTTTTTAACGTGTGTTGAAATTCATACGGGCTCATATATTGAATAAGATTGAATTGTAAGGTGTTTAAATGCAACGTAGCTGAATTATTGAAGAACAAGGCTTACTAATTGGAAAGAATGTATTACTGAATTCTTTTCCGTGACTGCAATAAAAGTAATGCATGATCGGTGATATTATATAATTTATATACTATATATTTTCTTTCTTCGCTAGATGTGTTTCTTAAATTGATATAAAGTATTGTGTAATCATATTCATTGATTGTTCAACTACATGCAAAGAGAAACATATTACTCGTACCTTCCATGATATTGAGCAAATGGTTATTTAAGTTTTTCAGGGTTTCTTCGAAATTTGTTTTGAACAAAGTCCTTGAAAGCATGTTCTCATTACACTTCCTCTGTTTGTATTTTATAATTTTACATCATTTTCAGGTTAAAGGTAAATGAATGATGCTTGGCAGTGATTTTCTCTCAATTGTGGCAAAATGATGATTTGCACCAAGAATTTTTTTAGTTATTCGACGGAAGCGAATAATTTTATTCGATGTGGATTACAAAAGAATTTTAAAATCATTACAATTCCATTTTTTAGCCCTGAAAAACGTTTGACAAAAGTGAAAATTGATACAGGATATTAAAATTTTATCAGTGAAATGAAATTGATTTTTTTCCTGAGTAATTTCTCATTGTGATGAGCTATTTGCAGTATTTAGAACACAGTGACAAATTTCGTCTTTGGTACTTTTCAACTCGTATCTGTAAACTATGTGAAGATTTATAAGGTTTCATTTCTTTTATATGTATAATGTACGTAAATGTGAATGGTGCAATCTCACATGCATTTTTGCAATTTTTGCAATCTCACATAATACCTTAAAATCATTGATGGACGTTATTTGCCGTTTATTGTTGCTATTATGTTGATATGACATCAGTTACACATTGATACATTTATAAATGTTTATTATATTTCCAACGCATATAAATCATTATCTCTCCACGGTGAAGATGTTTCTTTTTTCTCACCACAAAAGAATTGGATTGCCCTGTGACTGTACTGAATGCCAAAATATTCATTTACTACATCATCAAGGACAAATGTTACATCGTGGGTTCTCTGTTGGGTCCAAGGCGGGGTCTTTCTTGTTCCTCTAAGTCCAGCAGTAGGCAATTGAGTTCTTCTGTAGTCGCTTTTTCTCAGAATGAGGCAAGGGGGAAAGAACTTTGAATGCACCTGCATTTAAACGATGTTCGTTGCCGACCTGTTTCCAGATCTTGGACCCTCCCTTAGCGGCAGGAAGATCGTGGATTGAATGTGCTATAAGTGTTGAACTTGTACATTGCGTAGTTTGCTGTGATGGATTGAAGGTTGTCATAGATTTGTTTTGGACTGTATTTCATTGCCAGACAATGGTGTTTTTTCTCTCCCGTTTTGCATATCTTTACGGTATTACTTTAAGTTAAGAATAAAATTCTTTTTTTTTTTATAGAAGGAATGGGCAGGAGTGTTGGTACTGTGTGTGAGTGGTTTATTTCCAAAAACTTGAAAGAATTTACAATTAAAATTGTCGTTTATCTTCTCATTTTAGATTTATATTGTCTGTATGTATATTGTCATGGTAAAGTCAACCAAACCGTTCAGTAGATTGTAAAAATGGCAGTATAAGTCCATTGAATAATTACGAATTTTTTGTTGAAATTCATTTTATGTGTACTCTCTGAGCTCCTTTTCTTTCTAATTATAATCAGTATAATTATTTTAAATTAAGATTACATTTGATGGTTATTTTTCGTAGTGTAATATCTCCGACTATGAAGATTGTTAGTATTTTTTATGCAAATAAAGCTTTTTTAAATGCGTGAATTATTAATAAATGATGGGAAAATGTCGGTATCGTTAACTTATTCTAAAATTTATATTGTATTGTGATTAGTTCAGCTCAGGATTTGAAATTAGCTTATTAAATTTCTTTGTGTAGTATTATGTTTCGATTTTTTTAAGACTTGGAAGTTTATTAAAACCTGTTACATTTATATATTATTGTTAAAAGAATTCTCAGAATAGACTTCGGAATTCTCCCAAGAACTATTTAAGAAATATGAACTATACTATATATAAATAACCTTTTATTTTTGTTAACTACTCACTGATTTTTAAACGAAGTCATTCAAATTCACACAAATATTAGATTCTCCTATTATAAATGATTTTTTCTCTATTAGATAATCTAAGTTTATGAAGTTCATTTATGCATTTAATATTCAAGATTTAGTAGATTATTCCGGTTGAAAAGTTTTTTAAATCTTAAAATTCAGTCGTCGTGCTAGTTTTTGAACCGTGTTACTTAGCATAAACCAGTCGTTAATAAATCAGGAAGGCATTTTTTAAAAAAATAATTAAATTTTTTTTTAAAACTTTATTTTTTTTAAACATGAGGTACTTTAATACTTTTTTGGACTTTGTTCATGTGTGACTATAATCTTGGCAAAACCAAAATTAAATGTGAAACATACATAATTTCTCCGATAGTATTCTACCGCCAAAATCCATTAAATTCTTCCCTTCATCCATACCCAATCTTCAAAGATCCCTCATCATCTCTATAGGAAACCAAATCTGCCCAATACATGTAATTTTCCCCGCTTCTTTTGTGTGGTGCAGAACAGAGAGAAAAAAAGAGAGATGGTCGTCTACTAATCGATTCCAGGCCTAAACTAAACAACAATCCCCTTTTATCCTCCTTTTCCGTTTGTGGCAGATTAAAGGTTAGTGTGCGGCCTCTCAGCCGTCACGCATTATTACTCACACTGCACACGAGACAATGCCCGACCTACCTCTCTCTCTCTTTCTCTTCTAAATAAAAACACAAATCCCCTCCCTCCCCTGACTTTTCATTTCTTTACCTTACATTATTATTTTTGTTGTGGAATCCTCTTCTAAATGAAGTCGCGTTGATTGCATTTTTGGATGGTAATGATGTTTTTGTATGTGGATAATGTTTTTTAAAAAGTGTTCACATAACAGGGATGAAAAAGTCATAAACTGTGAGTTCTGTTATGGGAATAATACCGTTATGTGTTGTGTCAGTAGCTGTAATGTTCTGTGAAAGAGTTTAAAAGAATTGGAATGAAAGTCTGTGCATTGTTGAAATTTGAGAGTAAGATTAGCAAATTGCCTAGTCAGTAAAAGATTTGCTCTTTTGGTTTTTTTTTCTTTTCAAAAGTCTTTAGTTATGTATAGTACGGTATGTTGACCCCCCCCCCCTTTTTTTTTTCCTTTTTACGAACTTATAAAAATAAAAAATTAGTTTTTTTAAAAAAAATTTAGTTCGTATCAATATCTTTGCAGACTTAAGTTATATATCCTTTTAAAAATGAATAATTTTTATTTATTATTAACTTATAGATTGTTATATACCGGTAAAGTTTATTACAAGACTACGAAAATTCTATTCATATATTAAGTGATAGAGATTGAATAAGAAATAGCATCATTGAGCGGTGATTAAGCATCATCTTTCTGTCAACACAATCAAATGCCGCAACCTGTAATGAGTTTGATAGATGGCTTAGCGGAAATTGAGATAAGTATAATGCTGGGAGACTTAAAATAGCGATAGGGACGCATATGCAATTGTAGTGATTATTCGAAGCAGGTTTTACGGGGTGGTCCATCCTGCTTGTTCTTGACCTCAATGCTTTAAGTTCTTTTTAAGTTATCCATACGAATTTCAGTAAAAACATTTGATTGCAGAATTGTATTTTTTATGAAGATATGTAAAAAGAAATACAGGATTCTGTCATTGTATTTATTGAATATTTTCTTTTCTAATTTGGTTATAATATTAGGGAAAATAACGAAGAAGAATGCTGTTATAAGTAAAAATAGTTCTGCGGCCACTTTTGTGTTTTTTGGATTTCCTATTGGGGAGCGAGGAGGGAATATTACTTTAATCATGAAACAAGATCCTTTTTATACCCTGTAATTAATTTTTGGAAAATTTTAGACTGTTTCAATCTATCCTTGCTTAATTTTATAGAGTTTACCTTGTATGCATAAAAAATGCGTTGTTTAATTTAAATTTTAAATAGGAGATGCACCAAGTGAAAAATGTTTGTGTAACCTATTTTTTGGTGTGATGTTTAAAATTTCTGGAATAATTCCGGTGAATTTTTACTTATTTTGATTCATGGGCATTGACTATGACTTTGTTTTTATTAGTTTAAATTTAGAACTTTATTTTTTATAATTCTTCAATGTAATGATGAAATTCAGCAATTTCTAAAATTGCCTTAACTAAATAAAATTAAACTAGGGATGGAGGGGGGGGGGGAGCCAGCCTTCTCACCTTTTTTGTCAGCTTATTAACTAAAACAAACATGTACGACCTTGAGAAATAATTATATAGACGAGACTGTCATTTGTGATTTTCCGAGAGTTTCAATACAAGGTGTTGTGTAGAAAAATGACTAAAATGTGGAGTGAATGTAAATATGAATCTTTAATATTTCTCTTTCGAATTTGCGATCCCAAAAATAGTTTTATTGTAAAAAGACCCTCATTTGGTTTCAAGAGAAAAGTTAAGTATGTAATTTAACGAGAGAATCTATTCTCATATAAACAAATCACGTAATATGTGGGAAAATGCCTGTTTAAATGTAAAAAGGTTAAGATTTTTATTGCCTTGGAAACACACACGTCTGTGTAAATGAAAAATAATAAGACGGCCTCTCTCTCTCTTACAAGAGAGTCGTATTCATAATTAATCAGAACTTCTCTCCCTCCATTTGTTTCTTCCACCACTTAATTTTTATGCTTCTGCAGCTTCTTCTGTTCTGCCTTGTCATTTGGACTCCTGCCAATCCCGGTGGTATTGATGTGTTTTTTCCCAGTTGGGGGGGGGGGGGGTTGACGTGAGATGTCCTCTTTATTGTTATTGCTTTTTTTTCTTCTCTTTCTATCCGACCGACCGTAATCTGAACATCATCTTTTGGACTGAAAGAAAGTTCGTAACCTTCTCATGGCTGTTTAGAATTCGAGACCCATCTCCGTGATTCGTTAACAGAAATATTGTGTGTGTGCTCTTGCTTTATTTACGACGGTGCGAATTTCAGAGAGTTTGAGAAATTGCTTGAGAACTTTACTGGAAGGCTAGTGTCGGAATTTATTGGTTCTTCTCGTGCGGATCGATTATCTTTCGATTTCTTAAGAACTTGCGAAATCTCTTAACCTCTTCAGCTTATCTAATGTTTAAAAATGGCCTGGCGTTCCGGTGTTGCGAAATCAGTCGAAGCATTTTTTATTTTATTTAACGAACGGAATATTCTGGATGCTAGGCACAAAATGTATACTAATCAGTTTTGGATTGAAATACCGACTGCTGAATAATTCTCAGGTAGACTCCAGTTAATGTCATATTTAGGTTTTAAAATGGCTGTAGTACTTTTTTTAAAATAAGGGGAAGGAGAAGTTGCATATTTTTTGCCTTATAAAGACGTACAAATCTGTTCTGTTCGAGATGAAATTGTTCCTTAAATTTACGAAATACGAGAGCATATTTTAATCAAGTTTCACGAAATAATAAACACAGGAGAGGCAAAAAGACTCAACGGCACAAGCAATGCATCTCTTTTACTATTCGAAAGGCAAGCAAGACAGGCTACGTTTCGAAAACCTATGTAGAAGAGATGTTTAAAGATATCCTTTTTTGGGGTCACCCAAACGATACATTTTGATCAGCATTTTTCAATTATTACATGTACATTTTGATTTCACTTTTCTGTTGATAGTGATATGTTTTAATATTTCTACTAATTTTTGTTTACATTAATAATTTCCCCCCTGTAAAAAAAATGTTTCATGCTTTGCATCTTATATTGCTAAATGGATTTTTAATGTTATCTATTACAATAAAAATAGGGAATCTGTAAAATGCTTCAAAGTTTCAAGGATGCCGAATGTGAGCCAAGCGAAAATTTCGTATAATATTGGGGTATTTTTCCTACCTCAATGTTTTTCGCTTTCGGGACCCGTTTCTTGATAAGAAGACAGCCAGCTTTAAGGATATGATATTTGTAGATTGATAATGAAAAATAAATACTGTGGTTATCAACGAAGCAGATTCGTGTGTAATATGGTACATAGTTTATTCTATTTTTAAAAATTTTTTTTACGATGTAGCTAACTTTTGGTCAAGCTGTGATTCTTTTAAATTTTGTCCTTGGTAAAATCTCTGTTGTTATCTCTACGTTTGTTAATCTTATATTTCAATTTCCTTAATCAATTCTTTTTCATGATGTTATGTATATAAAAATATTTTGAGCATGTTTGAATATCAGTTATATGGTTTTGTACATTGAGATGTAAAAATGAGTCAATATTGATGTTTCATTGCAAAGTAACTGTCGAAAGATAATTGAGTTAAGAGTGCGTGTGAAAAAGCAACTGATTTATAAATAAGGCTCGCAGAAGCGCAGTTACCGAGAAAGATTTTGAATTGTTTGTGCGTGCAAAATTTTAACCTATTCTGAAAATAAAGAAAACCTTGCCTCTAGAGCAGTGATTTCCAAAGTGGTCTATATAGACCACCAGGGGTCTGTGATGACCTAGGTCCACAACAGCAAAAAATTTGTGGGTCCATGAGGTGTACATGGGGAGTCTATGGTGGTGGTTCTCATTAAACCAGATCATGACATAATTCTTTAAAAAAAATTTGATCTAGTGGAAACCAGATTTTACCAATTTAACATTTACTAAATTTAGTGAGGGAAATTTGTGGTTACTAGGTGACAGCATAAATTTTATTAAGACAAGGGCCATTTCAGCGTTTCTTTCCAAAATTAAGCTAAAGAAGTATAATATTGGACGTCGCGAATTTTCTCAATTTGTCACAGTCTGTCAGGACATTTTAACCTACGTTCAACATTTCAATGCCCTTAATCAGATTTTGAAACTAGGTTTGAGATTGCTTTTTTTATAGTAATACAGCAGTAGACAATGATTTCATATAGTCACTTTGAAAAAAAAAATGTCATATTACAATAGGAACTTATCAGTATAGGCCCTAACGAAGATCTTAAAATAAAGTTTAGAAATGGATGTTAGCAATTTTGGCTTTAAGAAGACACCTGTTATTTGTCGCAAATTATGAAATATCGTGAGGAAGTTTTTAATTGCTTTTCCTTCTGAAAGGGAGTTTCACTGAATTGGGCCAACCTCAAAAACAAAAGAAAGAGAAAGAAGAAAGAAAAAAAAACTGTTCACTTATATATATACTAACAAAGGAGATTTAGGGTTAAACCTAACTAGATTAATATTAAATGTTTAAAATTAGTTATTGAAGCACCGGATTCATCTCTCTCCTTAAAAGCATTTGTTTATTGCTCAGTTATTTTATGTATTTGATTTTAACTCATTAACACGTGCTTCTTAAGTTTTATACGCTACACTTCATTACAGCTAGAAATTTAATTTCTTTATTGTTGTAGCACCAACTATCAAAAAGACATTTAAGTTGATAAATTTGCAAAAATTTAATATTAGGTTAGCAGGGTCTACCCGAAACCGAAAAACATTGCAAGGGGTCTATGAGACAAAAAAGTTTGGGAACCTCTCCTCTCTAGACGGCTAACTTTTACTTGGTATTTGCGATAGGACTGAATTATGGTTCCAGGGCCTAACGACCTCCGACCTCTAAGTGACGGGTAGGGGCGCCGAGCGGATGTGGTTGAGTGAGAATAGAGTGAAAAAGATTTCTTTGAAATTTACTTGTGGTATGTAAGGAGGTAAGCCCTATCATAGTTTGGTTGGTGTATTGCTCTATAAACAGAAATGTTTGCTGACGGCTTCATGTCTCCCTATAAGAATTGAGGAGGAATTTTCTGTTGATAACTCGGTTACACATTGAAAGGCTAGAATGTGTCATACATTCTTGAATAAAAGAGTGTTGCATTTTTTATACATTTGTTGTATTTTCGTTCTAGACAGGTTCAGCAAAGTAGTCATTTGTGTGTATCTGTTATAATCGCTCCTCTGTGTCTGTAGCAGTGCCGAACACAAGAGGAAGATTTGGGGGCTTGCATACACGAGAGATTTTTAATGTAAAGGTTATGCCTCGGCGTTTTTTCTATGTATTTTTAAAACCCCTCCCTTAAAACTAGTCTGTATACGCCATTAGTATATAGTCTAATCAATTAAAATAGTCCAATGCTTTGGTAATTAAGTCCCCTTTCATCAAGTTGCAGATCCTGATCTGGCAAAATCGTGTATTTGAAAAATTAAAACAGTCTTCTGTTTCTGTACTTATGCCATGTTAACTAGAATAAGCCTTCTCTTATAAGAAAAAAAGGTAAGGAATTTGTTATTGTAACATGGAATTATGCTGTTTAGTATCATTCGCAATGCAAAAGAATTATTCCGAGATATTTTGGAATAATTCTTTTGTAACAATTTTACAGCAAATATTAATTTATCCCCTGTAGGTTAATTCATGGAATACGGACTGTAGAATTCGTGTTGACCCTATGAATTTGAATGCAGAATATTTATTAATATAAGTAGTTCTACAAAAGTTGATATCAAACCGAAATCTGAAGCAATGTTGATCATTTTTAAAATTACCTTGGGATGCATAGCCGCTTGTAGACCTCAAGAACTGCAACACTATTTCAAAATCCTTTGGAAGTTTTCATAATTCTCTTGGGATATTATAAAAGAAATTTACAATCGTCAATTTTTTAGTGATTTAGGTGCTTTAATCTAGATAAATGTTATAATGCTACAACATTCTGATTTATTAGTATACCTAATAATTATTATTTTCCTAATCGCTTTAATATCTTTTTCATTCTATGTGAGATTTTTCAATTACTTTCGAACAAATATCACTGATTCTCAATCCATTATAAAATTGCATTTTCCCCGATATCTATCAACCAGAACTCTTTTTCTCCTGCTCCAAAACTATATTTTTTTCACTTTCCTCTCCGTCAGATAGTTTTCAACATTTAGTATAAAACTGCTGACATTAATCACATTCTTCTTCCCATTGGCTTTGAGGACGATTCTGTATCGTGTGTGATCCACAATTACGTTTTAAAACGGTCCGGTGAGATGGGATTTTAATGTTTTCTTTCCTTTTAATAGCTATCCGCTGGTGGCTGCCGATAGAGTTCGTCTACATAGTTCTTGCCTTTTGATGAACTTCAACATTCTTTCCTTTTTGAACCGTAGCCAGGTTTCAGAAAGAAGTCTCGAGAGCAAATTTTTCCTCTCTCACTCTTTTAAAAAAAGAGAAGCGAATTTAAACAGGGTCGTCTGTTTCGAATTAGATTTTTATTTACTTTCTGCACATCTTTTCAAAAGAGAAATTAAGAACAACAACAATAAAAGTGAGGAGAAAGTTATGTCCCCCCCCCCCTCCCGTTGTGTGTGTTTGTCACAGCTTATTACTCTTAAATAGTGTCTGTTAATGAAGTTTTTTTTTTTTTAAAGAAAAATAAGTTTGGTGAAGTGTATAGGTTTATTTACATAGCTGGATTTATCGCAGGTATAAATGTTGCCGAGATCAGTGTAGTGGGAAGAACGATATTTTTTTATGTTCTCTTCTGACATCATTCTACTTACCTGCAGCTATATTTAGCATGTGAAGGGTTGTTGAGTGAATCATTCATGTTAAATCTGTGCCTCTTAAATCCTCTACTAGAAACCTTGGGAAGTTTTTGCTCTGTGTTACGACCAAGAATGTGGTTACGTTTGAAGCGGAGTGTTGACGTATTTGCATTTCTCTCAGCTGGGACTTCTTGCTTTTTGGATCTTGGGAGACATAGCAGCTGTTAAGTGTATTAGTGTTTTATTACTATTTTATACTTCAAAAAAGTGGGAAAGAGGCTCTATCATTCATTTAATGCTTGTTTAACGTTTCCTTGTCGTAATTGACTTTTAATTGCATTTACTTCTCTTATTTTGTTGAATAATTGCCTCTTCTCATCCTGTATTATATAGTTAAAGACTGAACTTAATTAAACTGAGTGAGAAGTTAATTGTTAGTAACAGCCTTTACAAAGGGTTAATTATTTTCGTTGAAGGAAAACAACTCGGTCTTTTAGAAACTGTATCAATCACTTTCGAAGATTGAAAACTGGTTTTAAATTCGTAATGTTACTTGCAACACGACTTTTAAAAAGTGATTCTTTATCTATTGTTTGATCTGAAATTGGTAATGAATATGTACAGCGTATTTTCTGCTCCATCCATTTTCGTCACTATTTACTATGATCAATGCGAACTGTCTCCTATTAAGTCAGGATCACTTCATATCTTATTCATTCGTCTATAACTCATCATGTTTTTTTGTTAAATTGTTGAACAAATGTTTCTCGTTACTTTGTAGCAAAATAGTAATTTGCGAAGCATCTTTTTTTTTATATTTCAAATAGCATATAAATCCACTATATAACGATAAAAAAAAAAAAAAAAAAAAAAAAAAAACCTTATTTTTCTTCTGTTAAATTTTTTCTAAACACTGTTTACTAAATAAACAAAACAAAAAAAAAAACGCACATTAAAAAGTTTACCATTGATAATACACGTGTCAGAAGCATTGCAGTTTCTATTGTAATTTTGGTTTATGAAACGGGATGCATATTTTGAAATAGCAAATGCGTTTTTAATTTCTCTAATGTCTGTGTTGTGGTCAGTAGCGCACACAAGAATTTTTCAAGGGGGGGGGGCAGAGTCGAAAGTCCATTATTCTCGTATCATGCTCCAATACGCCGCCCAACATATTCTTTTCATGTCGTCGATTTTCTGTATCAAAAAACAATAAATTAATAATTGAATGAATAATTAGCATTAATTAATTAAATTAAGGACGTACACTTAATTAAATTTTACGTACTATATACATAGGATTATAGTCAATCGAAAAAAAATCAAAGGCTTTGTGGGAGGGGGGAGGGTCTGGACCCCCTTGTGTACGCCTCTGGTTGTGGTTATAAATTATAACAAGAAAAAATGCAGTTTGAAGTAATGGTAATTTGGGAAACTTAAAATGCTAGCTTTTCTATAAAAATACTGAGTAATATTTGTAGAAAATAATGAAGTGTAATTTAAAAGTTATTGCTTTGAAAACCGATTTACTCTATTTTACTTTGAACTTACTATATTGCATATTTCTTTTCCCAGTTCATTTCGTGCCTTGCTACAAAAATATAGATTTTTCACAGAATGACGTTTCTTTATTTATACTAATTTTTCTATCGGTGCCAACCGCGAAAAAATAAATAAACATCAACGCCAGCAAATCATTAAGCAAATATTTGTCCTGCTAACTTTTTTACTTGCCATTGCCACCTCTCCCCTCCTTCCCAATCCGTGAAATAAATTACTGGCCGCTTTGAGTCCCACAAGACCCTAGCTTAGCTGAAGTGGTCGTATATTACGGAGTGACGTCTTCTGACAATCTGAATTTGTCACCAATAATTTTCTTGTTCAGCTGGTTGAGTAATTTGTTGAGACTACGCCAAAGCAGCACGCTCGCCAAGTTCTGTAACATCATAAACATGGGAATTGATTTCTCTCGTTGTGTAATGTTCTTTGAGGGAGAGTTCATTGAAACGCGACATTTGTTGTCGGTTACCCTAGTTTGCTGACCCCCTACCTCCCCCTTTTTTCTTTCTCTTCGTTAAAGGTTCTTTTTTAGACTTTCTCTGTTTATTACTATTTCGTGTGGAAATCTATTAAAAGATATCTAAAGTCGTAATGTTAATTATGAAAAAAAGATTTGATGTTGCTATTTTCTGTATTGCAGAATTTCGAAATTATTGTCTAGAATACTAAATATATGTTTATGTTTTACGATTATGAACATTTAATGCAAATACTAGTTATAGATGTAGTTATTATTAAACAGCTGTTTTTTTTATCATAACATTTTATAGTGTGTATTTCCAATCAATGATGATCAAAACGACCGTGACGTTTAATCTATGAATATATTACCCTGAAATTTATTTTATAATTAATAAGTTATTACATAATTTTTCTTCATTTTTGAAGGAGTATAATGCATGTTTTTGTTGAAATGTGTAATTCTTTGATTAGGTTTGTGTTATATCAAGGAATTATCTATAAAATGCAGAATTTTTATATTTATTTTTATATCACCTTGTAGACCTAGAATTAATACTATAAGCAGCTTTAATGCATAAAATTCTTATTTTTAATATTAAGGAAATAAATTTAATAAAGATAAAATTATACATATATAAAACAAGGGCTAATTTTACATTATGTTCCAAAGATCGCGAAGCGTGTTATATTAAATTAAAAACTCAACTGTAAGTGTCAATGGAAAATTTAAATAGTAGGTTCCTGTTATATTGCAACTGCTAATCTGAAAACATCTCTGCAAAATTTTTTCTGCCATCACCTCTGTTATGCTTTCATTTTGCGTAAACAAGTTAACGACTTGTTAAAATACTTCCCCCTTTATTTTATAAGTAAAAAAAAGCACCCTTTGTTAAGATTTAAATATTAAATGCTTCTGCTTTTCTTTCCTCAGTAAAACCTTGAATTACACTCTCAATATAAAAGTCAAATAGCTTCTCCATTAAATCTTTTCCTGGTTATTAATTCCTTATTATTTTAGTATCTAATCCTCAGCAATTCGAAGACAAATAACATCAACGAAGTTTTGTGTCAAAAGACGCACATTTATGGTCGCATCTAAGAGAGGGTAATATTCTTTGAGATGTGTGTACTTTCAAAACCAGATGTTGCCTGTCTCCTCGCTACCTCCCATTATTGTGTATGGGCAATTTATGAGTAATTGTGATTTTTTTCCCTCTCATTTTTTCTCTCCCTCGCCCTGCTGTTGTTTCGCCGCATTGCCACCCGTTATGCTATTAATGAGTTGTGATAGGGTGTTTGAGGGAAAGATAGGGGGTACAAAGGCGTCTGTGGCTTGATACAGCCACTTGCTCTCTGGATTTTCTGTAAGTTATTTGTATTCGATGGGGCTTTGTGAAGAAATGAATGGATTTCAAAAATTTTACTAAAAAGAGCAAGAATTAAAATTTTAATGTTAACATTTCTACGACAAATATAGCATGTGGAATTCATTCCGACTTTTTGCCCCTTTTTTGTGGGAGGAAGAGACATGCGATATCTTTCCCTGTTTTCTAATTTAAAGAAATATAAGCCGATAGCAGAAAATGTACATTATTTTTTTAAATGACTCTTTAATTTCTGATTTATTTTAAACACTTTTATTGAACAAATATAATATTTATCATTATCTTTTCAATGTCGAGAGTCTGCAGCTACTGTTTTTAGCTTTAGATTTTAGAAAATACGTGTGTACACATGTGCCCGGCCCTTATGTGAAAGTAGGATCTTAGCCAGTACAGAAGGGCGTCAAGCACAAAGGCTAACTTAGCCAAACAAACAAGGTTTAACTTTAGGTGGGCTGTAAAAAAATCAAGTTTATTTCGGACCAATATTGTTATAATAAACATATACAAAAGAATAAGAAAAATTGAATGTTTACTTCTTTACACCTGCCATCTTTTTCTGCTACAATTTTTTTCTATTCCGGAAGAAATTTTGATATTTTATTACATATTATTGTGTATCGATATACTTGCCGGGCCGCTTGTAGCCCGCGTCCCACGAGTTAGACACCCCTGCAGTACAGCATGTGCTGTCAGATACTAGTACAAATGGTAACCTATAACAAATAAATATGTGTGACTCACTTACACAAATTCAGGCGCAAAACAACTAGACCTAGGCACAGATGACGGTCCTAACATAATAATGCAGCCTTGCCACTGTTTCCAGTTGGCATATAGTTTGAAAAACCTTGTTTTTCCGAGAATATGTCTGGGAATAACATTTGGCGATGAAACTTTTTTTTTCGGACCATGATTTTATGAAGGCATGGGCACATTTAGCCCATTCCTTAAGACGTCTGTGCTCGTGAACGTTGGATGAGTATTTTTCTTTGAGCAAAGCAACACTAAATACTTTATCTGGGGGGGGGAACAGGAATTTAATACTGAATATATAAAGTATTGTCATTTCGTGTCTGAAATGTTACTTTCTTTCTTAATTCATTAATTCGAACGTCATATCAAAAATGTTGAAAAATATCTCGGACGTACGTGCAGTTCATAATAAACATAAGATGTTTTGTTGCAAAAGCATAACCATTGCTTTAAACTGTATAAAAAAAATACCAACCGTTAATTCTGGTTACATAAATTTCGATACGTCTTATTAATTGAGTATTATATAACCATTTATTCTATTACAATTTAAATGAAATAACCATCATTCAAAAGAAATTTCTTCCTCCTTTCCTGACATAACGTATTTTATTATTTTTAGAAATGGTAGAGCGATTAAGAACTGGTTTAAATGATAGTTTCATGTTTTTTACATCCATTGAAACCGAAAGATAAAGACTTAGATAATGCGGTCATTGCGTGCGCTCTTAATTAAAGCAAAGTTTGATTTAGAGAATTCTGCTAAGTTTTAATCAGTTTTGCGAATGCAAAGAAGATGGAGTGTGTGAGAAAGAAAAAAAAGTTTCCAAGTTCTGCTCCATTTACAAAAACGAACCTATCATAAGTTATTTATTCTCGATTTTTCCCCGAGTCTGTTCGTTGAAGTAGAAATAGCATTAATTCCGCAGTTGATTCGTGCCTATCAAGATTTTTGTCTTTTAGAAGCATCCCATAATTCCTCTATTTCCGTGTCAGATTCTTTGAGGAAAGTTCCGGGAGTCAGGAGTCCAAGTTTATCTCGACATTAATTGCTATCAGGAAATGCAGTTAGATGAAAATTTAGTCACTAATAATTTTTTGCTACTTTTCAAGTGTATTTTTATTTTTTCGCGCCTTTTTGCCGATTTTTTAAAAAATCCTAGATAACTAAACTGTTACTTTGTAACGAAATCAATAGACTCATGCAAGACTACGAATTAAAACAAGTGTATTTTTATATGTAATTATTTATTTTAAGTTAGTGTATCTTAGGAGAAGTATTATAATTATGTAAAAGTATTTCAATGATGTAAAATTAGGTAGGTGGTAAAAACGAGCTTTTGCACTCTTGACACAACGTTTACAATGTGTTCTCCAAAATAGCCTTATTGCAGTAGTTGCATTCATACTTATCATTCTGCGTTTCTTAGAAGGACAGCAAGTACAAATTTTGCTCTGCTGGGATAGGTTAAACTTTTAATGTATTTTTAGTTGTCTAGAGTTTATATAGAGGTCAAGTTGTAGCGTGTGTATCGCGCCGCTTCCCACCACAGGTTCGGGGTTCTATCCTCGGGCTGGGCAAGTCCGACTCAGAGTTTCATCTCTTCAGTGAGTCGATAAATGAGAATCAAGCTTGCTTGGGGACTAACCACCTGATCGGGACATCTGCTGATGCACCCCAGCGCCCAATGGTCACGTATACCGAGATGGGCACAGTAGGCCTTGGCCCTCATGGGCCATTGTGCCACTGAATTTAGCTCAGAGTTTATTAATTGTAGACGTTCTTTTAACCGACTTCACTTCAACCAACGCTCAGATCTAATAAAAGGTGCTTTTAGGGTTGTCCTCGCCAAATGTCAAAGACTGTGTTAACTGAACTACGCACACATTTTCAGATAAATAAATGTTCCAAAATTTATATGATCCCACCATTTTAGTGCATATGTATTCGTTATAATACTGTATCTCTTTCGAATTTAAAACATTCCATGTACTCTCCTTTTTGCTACATGTAAATGAATGAGAACTTTTCATTTATCTTGCAGCCTTCGGGGAAGAAATATGGAATACAAGCAGTTAAAATATACCGGTTCTGTACCATGGGGAGTATGAAAGAGAAGCAGGGGAATTCATCCCTCCCCCTTCTTACGATAAGGGATTATGTGAGGATCCTCCTCCCTCATCATGGTACTGATAAGATAATGATTCTCAGAACATGTGGAAATTCATGTTTTAGAGATATTCTTACATAAACTTGATTAAATGATTTAATTGGATAAATTAATGCAATCTGAACGAATTAATTGCGTGACTGGAAGGAATTTTAATTTGGATAAATAGAACGAATTTGTTGGGGAGAGATAACTTACCATGAATGTTAATTAATGTTGTTTATTCGAGCTACTTTTTTCAATGAACTTTGTTATTTCAAACAAAATAAAGTATTATTCCCCTTAAGTGTCATCTATGAATGATTTGAATTTCTTAAGTCCTACATATTACACTTATTCTTAAATTTAGTTTAGAACCTTAAGTCTTTGCACTTGAATGTTAGTGGATAGTATAATTCACTCTTTTTACGTTTGTGTTTGAGTGTAATTTTCCATAGAGTTGTTCTTAAATTTGACGGTATAATACTTTGTTTGTTCTGCTATTACTTTTTCACTCATTTATTATTAGTCAATTAACACTTAATTGTTTATTAAGAATGAATCTTGAAGCAGTTTATCGAGAGCCTGCTGGTGTTGAGGCTTTATTTAAAGCTCAGATGGTAAATTTCTTAGAAAAGGTACTAAAAAGCGATTTGGTGGAAATAGCTCATATACTTTACTTAACCTATGAAAAATAAATTTAGGAAAAAATAAAGTATTTGTGTAAGGC
Source organism: Trichonephila clavata (assembly GCA_019973975.1). NCBI lineage: Eukaryota > Metazoa > Arthropoda > Arachnida > Araneae > Nephilidae > Trichonephila > Trichonephila clavata. Next base: position 421 of record BMAO01032617.1, on the reverse strand, counting down.
CGGATTTTTTCCTGCTAATTTTGCTGTGTTTCAATTTTCTTTTTTATTGGTTAACTTTGTGATATTAACGATGGACATATCCAGGAGAAATCAGTCCAAAGAAAGTATCCCATAAATTTAAAAATAATTAAACTCCTTTCATTTCCATCTTTGTTTTCTCCTGTTGTAAAATTATATAATTCTACTATAACTCATGAAAATGGATAAATCATGATTTCTTTACCCTTCAGTTTATTGATATAATAATGCATATAAATGTTATAAATGCTGTTATAAAACAGTACATTTAGAAGGATTAAATATATTCTCAAGCATAATGTGTGAATCTTATTAATTCAAAATGTTATAAAGTCTTAAAATGATTACATAATGATGCAGAAGTTGTGTTTAAATGTAGTATGAATTGAAAGAATGACATTAT